>VZRV01002477.1:0-21130 GCA_013398115.1 Falcunculus frontatus | reverse complement strand
TCCACTTGCTGCTCCAGCTTGGTCTTGGCCTTGGTCAGGGTATTGACTTTGTCTTCTTCTGCCTGCAGGTCATCCAGGGTTTGCTGATGGGCCTCTTGGAGGGCTTTCTTCTCTTTTGTCAGCTTCACAATGGTCTCGTCCAGGGCTGCCATTTCCTCAGTCAGGTTTTTCACCTTTAGGAAGAAAGGAGTAAGCACAGAGAGAAAATGGTGCTTAAAAGTTTATAAGGAGACAGGTCTTTTCTGGAGTGCGAGTGACAGGTTCTACCTCATACCTTGTTTTCGGTGGCGTGTTTTTCCTTCTCCACCTTGGCCAGTGTTAGCTCAAGGTCATCAATATCTTTCTTCAGCTCTGAACATTCATCCTCCAGTTTCCTCTTCTTGGCTGTCAGCTCAGCATTAATTTCCTCTTCATCCTCAGCCCTTTCAGTCACCTCCTTAATTTTGGCTTCCAGCTGGATTTTGGTTTTGATGAGCTGGTCACACCTCTCCTCAGCATCAGCCAAGCTATCTGCTTCCTGGTGGGGAGACAGAATTTTGTGGCTTCTAATATTTAGAAGTTTCTCTGGTCTGCCTCTTTTATCCCTGAGTAGCGGCTGAACCTGATCTTCAACTTCAGCAACAGAAGGATCTTAACTGCTAGTTACCAAGCAAAGAGAGGATGGCTTTTCCTGCACCTGCATTCACAAGTAGCACTTTCAAGTGTGGTCTGCATTTATTCTGCAAAATTAATTCATTGTTCTACATCCTGTCGAGGATCTACATCAGCCTCCTTCCTCTGAAGGCAAGAGCACTGACTCCCACGTGAAACTCCCTGTTTCTTTGCACTGGCTGTCAGAGTGCTCACCACATCACTGCCAGAATTTGTTTCCTCACCTTCACATACATATGATGGATAATTCCCCAAATTTATGACTTTTGTTCTTCTATAGTCTGATCTTCTGTTCATAAAGAACAGTCTGAATGTGTTGACTCATTTTCTGAGTGATAAACTAAAGGTGATGAACTCACAGCCTGTACTTGGAGCTGCAGGTCATTTTTCTCCTGCACCAGTTTCACCATTTTCTCCTCCAGTTCCTTCCGCTTTGCCTCAGACTTTGCAAGCTCTTCCTTGGTTTTCTCAAACTCTTGTTTCATGTTGGCCATCTCCTTCTCAGACTCTGCACTCTTCAGCAAGGGCTTGATCTTGAAGAACAGCTTCATCCATGGCCAGTGTTTGACATTCATGAATGCACGAATGTTGTACTGGATGCAGAAGATGGACTCCCTGAGGCATAATTAAAACATACAATGAATATTCTCAATCTGGCAAGTTGTCAACACTTTCCCATGAGCAGAGTGACTTTAACTGAAGAAGAGGAATGTGTACCTCCGCTCCACCATTCTCTGGTACTCCACCCTCATCAGGAAGCCCCTGCACCTGGCTTGGGTGCGGGTGATGAGCTGTGCCAGCTTCTCATCCCTCATCTCTTCCAGCAGTCCCAGCAGCCCAGCTTTGAAGAACACCTTGAGAGAGGGAATGTTGCAGCACATCACTGTCAGGTAGAGCAAAGCACAGGGACACAGAGAATGGGGGAGTTTGTACCTTGGTGTGTCCAAATTTGTACTGGGTGTGATCCACATCGATTGACCCAAGGAGCTTCTCAGAAGCCTTCTTGCTATCGATGAACTGTCCCTCGGGGATGGCACTGGCATTAAGCACCTTGTATCTGTGGAATTAGAGGAAAACAAGGCTATTTTTTTTCCAAGCAACACACAGTAGCCACTAAACCCCACCAGCTCTTTTTAAAATTAGAGCACAGCCTAAATGGACCCATGAATGAACCAACATCGCTTTTAATG
This sequence comes from Falcunculus frontatus, assembly GCA_013398115.1. Taxonomy (NCBI): domain Eukaryota; kingdom Metazoa; phylum Chordata; class Aves; order Passeriformes; genus Falcunculus; species Falcunculus frontatus. The sequence goes on along the minus strand of VZRV01002477.1, from coordinate 19,289 downwards.
ATGCTGACAAGCACAGTGCTCTCACCTCTGTTTGAAGTCAGCATAGAGGACTCTGCTGGGGAACCCTTTCCTGCAAATCCTGATCCCTTCCAGCACGCCGTTACAGCGCAGCTGGTGAAGCACCAGTTCGTGCTCCATGGCACCTGGCAATGCAGAGCACAAATGAATGGCACAGATTGCAGTGCAGAAGGGAATGGGTGTATCAGAGCAAGGATCTTTCTGCCTGAGCATCTTACCAGGTGTTTTAGTCTCATTGGGGATGATACAGCGCACAAAATGGGGGTGAGTGCTCCGCAGATTGGTCATCAGCTTATTGAGATTCTCCTAGAGGAACCAGTTAGCAGTGTGAGTTTCCTGTATCCAGTGTTTGATGCACCAAGCCTAGGTAATGATCTTACAACTTCTCAAGCTGGGTTTTGGAGCACTTAGATAGAGCCACAAAACTGAAAAATTTCTTCTATTTGAAGATAGAGAGAACCATTTTTAGACTGAAATCCTACAGTGCTGCTATTGGTTCCGTGAAAACTAATATATAATTTCAGACATTCACAAAGAGTAAATGACTTCAGAAGTCAATCTACTTAAGTTTTTAAAAAATGGGGATTTATTCCAATTAGATATTTATCATTGGATATTATTTTCAAGTCCTCAACAGAAATGCAGTAATACTAATATTACCATTCTAGTCTGACCCAAAGACATAAAAATATGAAGATCTGAATGATATCTGCTAATAAGAAAAAATATGAAAGAAAACTACCACAAATTATTAGATTTCTATGACTTTGAAGACTGAATGCTCATTTTTGGACATATTTGCAGTGTTAAAATTGACCCTGGAAAACCTGATGTGGAATTTCCAAAGAAATTTACCCCTTTTACTGTAATTTAAAATAGCTCCTTCAAATTTAATATTAGCTGACCCCCTTTCGTCAAATTTCAGAAATAACAGATGCAGTACTGTACCCGGAAAAGAGCTGAGACAGTCTGGAAAGAAGAACCCTTCTTCTTGCCTCCCTTCTTGCCACCACCAGCCTCTGTGAATTGAATCGAGGAAAAAAAAAAGTTTTAAAATTAACATGAAACAACTTTAAATGTTTGGTATTTATGCCTTTAATTCTGTGACAACTGTCCCACATTGAAAATACAACGTTCACAAAACTGACCTGCATCTGCTCCACCATAGTTGGCAAAGAGTAAAGCCAGGGTCTTCACAGATGATTTCTGGTACAGCCCAATGACAGTTTCATTCAGAGGGTCCTTGTTCTTCTCCAGCCACCCAGTGATGTTGTAGTCCACTGTTCCAGCGTAGTGCACCAGGGAGAAGTGGGCCTCTGCCTTGCCTTTGGCAGGCTTGGGCTTCTGGAAGTTGTTGGACTTGCCCAGGTGCTGGTCATAGAGCTTGTTCTTGAAAGAGGTGTCAGTTGCCTTGGGGAACATGCACTCCTCTTCCAGGATGGAGAAGATGCCCATGGGCTGGAAGAGATTATCACAGACAAGAGGGAGAAACAGATTAGAAAGGACACATCTCTTGGTTGAAAAGTTGCTGGAGTCAGAAAAAGAAGCTGTTCCCATACAGACTTTAAGTCAGAGAAAATCAACTAAAGCTCAACTTTTTTCAGTGTTGCCATTTCATTCAAAATTACGGAAATGCCTTTGGTGATGAAATTATTGTAGATATGACAATGTGAAATACTGTCCTCTCCATAAAACCTGTTACTGATAAGTACTTAGAGAACATGACCACATTTTTCACTTCATTTTGTAGTCTGGCAATGAATTCTCTCACCAAAAGTCCTGATACCTGAGTATGATCTCCAAAAACACTTCTACCCTCTTGCCACTTTCACAGGGTATATATTTGAAGAAACCGAAATATTCTCACATTCTTCTTAATTGTTTCTCCTGGCAAGTATGGAAGATCTAATATATAATAGACTTGAACAGGAAGGATACCTTCTCAATGAGCTCGATGCAGGCAGCCAGGTCCATGCCAAAGTCAATGAATGTCCATTCAATTCCCTCCTTCTTGTACTCCTCCTGCTCCAGCACGAACATGTGGTGGTTGAAGAACTGTTGCAGTTTCTCATTGGTGAAGTTGATGCACAGCTGCTCAAAGCTGTTGAACTGCCAGATATAAAAAGACATATATCACAGATCAGTGATAATACCAAGGTGTTTTCTTGTGCAATCCTAATTCACCATGGCTTATACTTTAAATACAAGTCCTCTTCCTGTGTAGTTTTCCTTTCCTATCTCTCTAGGATAGGCTTTGTACTTAGAAAAGAGAGGATTCTAATTTAGAGCAAATAGAAGGTTAGTCTTCTATTCTATTATTTTTTCAGGGTTATAAACATAAATGCAAAAGCCCTACGAATAAGTGTAGGGAGATACTCACTTTTATTAAACACGTCTCAAAATTCTCAATTATTGTTCTACAAAAATGCTAGGAAAACTGTGCTCCTTACATCAAAGATCTCAAAGCCAGCAATGTCCAGGACACCAATGAAGTACTGCCTGGGCTGCTTTGTATCCAGCTGCTGGTTGATGCGAACAACCATCCACAGGAACATCTTCTCATAGACAGCCTTTGCCAGGGCACCCACTGAATTGTTCACCTAAAGCATAGAGAAAGCTTTGGAGATTACTATACGCAGCAGAGGAGAATCAATGGGAACCACCGAAGCATGCTCCACATTACCGTATTTTTTCTACCTGCTGCACAGTTTGGCCCTTGGTCACGTATTCATTCCCCACCTTGACTCGGGGGTAGCAGAGAGCCTTGAGCAGGTCTGCTGAGTTCAGACCCATCAGGTAGGCAGCCTTGTCAGCAACTAAATGCCAGAAAAGACAGAAAAGTAGATATTCAAAAATTCCTAAAATTCGGTGCTTGACGGACTATCCCAAAAGTGCTCTCCATAGGGTTGCACAACAGTATCTATCAAAGCTACAAAGCTAATTTCTCTCTTGTGTTCAGGACTCAGAGCATATAACTCTTTCCAAACTTCAGTTTCTGCAAACGTTCTTCAAGAGAGCTCATTGCCTTTAACTTTTTTAGGCATTAGTATGGAACTTTACACTTACTTTCTAGTCATATAGCAGGAGGATTTATCACTCAGTAAGATGGACTGTCCTTCCTGCAGTGACAGAGATTAATGAAGGACACATCTTACGTCAGAGTTCCCTCCAACAGGTGAGGGTGAAGAGGAGCACAGCCTTCTGTCCTGTTAGGGCTGAACCATTCACTACTCCATACTACAGCAGAGGTTGCAAAGTGTATTTCAGCTTAGGTTAGGAATGTTACAGCAGTTGACATGCAAGTCTCCTGGCTTCCTGTCAGTGTACACTGGAGCTCTTATCTATGAAGTAGTCACAAAGAAAAAGTACAGGTATCATTAAATGAGATAAATGCCTCAACTGTCATCTAGTCGTGGAACAACTACTCTTATTCTTAGTTTACACATTTAAAGCCTGAAATCTGCATGAGTCCTTATGTAATAAAGACTATCTCTTTTAGAAAGTTTGCTGACTCTGCTGATACCTTCGGTGCCATCAGGCTCTGCCTGCTCCTCTCGTTGTTTCTGCTTGAACTTCAAGTTCCCGTAGTGCATGACAGCCCCTGTCAGCTTGTAGATGGCTGTTTTCTCATCAGCAGTGAAGCCCAGGATGTCAATGGCACTCTGGCAACAGAAATGTAAATGTATATATACCAGGGCTCAAATCCACCAGATGATCTTTTGGTAAAGTTACTCACATCTGTAGCCATCAGCTCCTCCTGATCATCAATGCTGGGGACAGTGATCTCACCTTGACTCACAAAGTGGAAATCATATGGGTTGGTGGTAATGAGAAGCATGTCTGAACGTGATAGAAGGAGAAAAACAGGCTCACTTTAGTTTCCAGATAACACAGTGAACTATTGCTCAGTGATCTTCCTTCAAAAAAAGTTAGTGATCTTTCCTACCAATTAGCTCTGGCTTCTTGTTGGACATGATCTGATAAAAGATGTGGTAGCTTCTTTCCGCCTTGAGCTGGAAAGTGACTCTGGACTTCTCCAGCAGATCTGGCAAGGATGGTAGGACAGAGTCAAGCACAAGAAGTGGGGAAGGCTAGAGGGAAGTGGGATCAGGCCAGAAGGGTGTCTTACATGTTTCAATGTCAGCAGAAGCCAGTTTGCCTGTGGCACCAAAGTGGATTCTGATGAATTTACCCTGAAAGCAGAAGGAAAGTCAATTGGTACCTTTTTTACCAATCCAGACAGCAAGAATAGTCAAATTGGTGTTGAGAGTTGTCCCAAGTAACAACTTACAAAGCGTGAGGAGTTGTCGTTCCTCACGGTCTTGGCGTTTCCAAAGGCCTCCAGCAGTGGGTTGGCGCTGATGATTTGATCCTCAAGCGTTCCCTGCAGGCAAATAATTGTTGCTAGTTATCCTTTGCCAAAAAAATCATGTCAGGAACAAAGGAAAGCATTGATCCCGACGTGTCTACTAATTTACCTGCATTTTGCCTGAGGTCTGCTCCTCCTTCTTCTTCTCCCCACTGGCTGCAATTGTTGCAAAGTACTGGATGACACGCTTTGTGTTCACAGTCTTCCCGGCACCGGATTCTCCGCTGTCAAAGCCAAGAGAGAAGCAGAGGGTGCGTGGTCAGGCAGGAGGTGCCCTGGCACCGGGCAGCCCCGCAGGGACCCGCGCAGGGGGTGTACGTACGTGATCAGGATGGACTGGTTCTCCCGATCTGTGAAAAGACAGAGATAAGAAACCTTTTCCTAGTACTTATGAATAACAAAGAATTTGAGAACTAGGAGAAAAATAAGAACTGAAACTGCCAGGGGATCCAGGAACATGAAATAGCAAAAAGTGCCCAGGGAATTCTAGGGGGTACTTTTGATGCTCCCAGCAGTACTTCAGCTATTAGCAACTGGTTCCATAAAGTAATCACTTCAAAGAAACTTCAGTAGTCTTATGCCTTTCCTGACATTGTCTTTTCACCAAGATACTTATTTCTCTCTTCATAGGCAAGTACAGATAATGAAAATATTGAGGTTGTAACTTTTTTGTATGTAAATTCTTCTGAAGCGAAAAGTTTCTTGAATAATCTTATGGAAATCTGCAGACATCATTAATTGCAAAAACATCTGACCAACCTCTTTCACCCTTTTTCACCTCTATTTTTTTAATCCACATATATACAGAAATTATGCATTCTTAGATTATACGTTGACAACATTCATTTTTTATTTTTCTATCCTGAATGCATTTCCCGGAGTCTAAGAAAAGAACAGGAGAAGAAGTGCTAAAATCCTGCACATCTTTTGTTTCAATGCATATATAAGGAAGAGAAAATAAGAGGTGAAAGAAGAGGAAAAAGCAGATAGAAATTTTTTTAAGTCACTCAATTTAAGTCCTAAAAGCTTTTTTTTTTTCCTTGTTAAAAGGAAAAAATAAAAGCTTTTTTTCCTTTATTTTTTCCTTCATGTTTTATGAAATTTACTTTTTACTATACAGTGCAATTGATTTATAGTTGCAGCTACAAACCGCTGTAAGAGTTCCAGAGATCATTAAAGACTGTATGTCATTTAGATCACATGGCCTTCATCTACATAATGAAATCCATTTGCATAATAAGTGCCTCAAGTGAGGCTTATGTACCTGTTTAAGGTAGAGATCTCTGTTTCATTTGTTAGCACTGATGCTTGAAAATTTAAATAGACATTATCCACATTTATAGGGTATGAGTCATTTAACTGTACCCTGTACTCTCAGTCTGAGACTAATTTAGTGATTAAGATACATAAATCTATCCATATATGTAAGATTCCATTACAGGCATTAGGTCTACACCACAAAATAGGTGGTTTCTTTCCAGTGAATTTACTTCCTCTAGGTTCTGTCCAGGTCTTCAGTGATTCTAATGGGAACACAGACACTCAGCTCACACAGATCATTAGAATTAAGTGCATTAATCTACCACTGATTTCACACACAAATTTTTTTTGAAGTAGGGTAACTTATTTCCATAGAATACCCTACATTTCCCCCTACAGAAAGACGATTTCAAGAGCAGCTCAAAGGAAATCAAGCACTCACCAGTCAGCATGGACTGATAGGCGTTGTCAGAGATGGAGAAGATGTGTGGAGGGGCCTCCTGGCGCTTCTTGCCTCGGTAGGCCAACACCCCCTCCGGGTTGTACACCGGCAGCCACTTGTAGGGGTTGACGGTGACGCAGAAGAGACCCGAGTAGGTCTGTGAGGAAGGGACACAGCACGTTGGCTTCCCCTGAGCCTGGCCCAGCAGTTCCTGCCGCTGCCCAGAGGAAGCTGCTGCTGCCACTTACGTAGATCATCCAGGCTGCGTAACGCTCTTTGAGGTTGTACAGCACAGCGGGTTCGTGGAGGTGGGTCATCATGGCCATGTCCTCGATTTTATCGTACTTGGGAGGGTTCATGGAGAAGACTTGGTCTTCCTTCACGGTCAGGGTCTGCCAAGGGAACAACAGATCCACATGTATCACCTAAAAGCTCAGAGTGGGGATCAAATGTTGTCCTTCAGACTTGTTTTTCACTCACCTCTCCCCCTTCAGTCTTGACAGTGACTTTCCCTGATTCCCTGCTTGTGATTGTCCCTTTCACAAAGGATTCTTTGGGATGAGCCACAAAGACAGATGACTTGGCATCAAAAGGCTTGTTCTGGGCTGCAATTCTCTCCTTTTCCGACTTTCGGAGATAAGGAGCCGCCTCCCCAAAAACAGCCATCTCAGCATCTCCAGAGGCCATGTCTGCACTCTAACGAAAGCTTGTCAGCAGAGGTGTCTTGTGGAGAAAAAAAAGTTATGGGTCATCAAGAAGAATAATACAATCTATACCAATGAGAAAGCTCCTTGCTCTTTAGCTAATAAATTCCTAGTTAGTCCCCAAGATAAGCTCTTAAGAAGAAACCAATTAAGTCCATTTTGATTTGAAGTTAGAAGTACCCTAGTCTGACCCAATAGTAAGACTTAGACTTCTACAACATGTAGATCTTGTAACAGTAAACAGAGCATCTTCTAAATATTGAATACAATTTGGTAACTCACCTTGAATTCTAACCAGATTTGAGTTTTTCACATAAAAGAATCTACAGTCATAGAAAAATCACTCTCTGTTCTCATCCTTAATTCTGAACAGTGAGTCTTCAAGAAAATACTTTCTTGCTGAAAGTATTACCTTCTGTATTAAAAATGAAAAATTACTTCATTTTTTAGATCCTCCCTATTTTCAACTATCTAGCCTAAGCAAATTCAGCTGAAATATTAAAGGATTTATGAAGAGAATTCGTGCAGGTCTTTAAAAGTCCTGTCCTAGAATACAGACTAGGAATGCATTATTCAGTGTATTACCTTTGGAGAACAGCTTGTATCCTGGAATATGGCCAACCCTGTAAAATAGGAATGGCAGTTGTTTCTAATTGCTGAATAGAATTCCACAGAATATTGTAGATTGAAAATACAGACATGTTTCAAAATTACTCTGAAAATTTTTGTTCACATGGGCACTCCCTCATGGAAATGGTTGTTAGAGACAGAAGAAATTAAATAGGATATTGCAAGGACATTGCCCTCTTTCTTCAAGCTCACGAAACGCATGCACTTACCTGGAAGCCTTCTGCAGAGACAAGCTAGACTTGTCTCTGGGAGATTTTATAGTGTCTCGTCTGCAGATGCTGCAGATGGTCCCCCTTTCTTCGGTCAAAACATTTCTGGCAAACCTTTTTTGGCCAAGCATTGTCTGTCAGACTAAGGGCATAATTGTCACTTGATTTGAATGATATAATTAGAACATTTTTATATCTTACTGACTACGTGAATACATCTATAAATAATTTCTCAAGAGTGTTAAGGAGAGAATCTAGACTACTCAAGGCACTTAGAGAACTTGCATGGTTCTATTGCTGCCTTTCTCAGTGATTTGCTCCTTGACCCATGGTAGTTTCCTTGGTATGTTTATACCACAACTTTTCAGTCATGTAATGGTGATGACAACGCCTATGATGCTTTAGGAACATATGCATTGAAAGGGAAAGTATGTCAAAAACCAGCAAATAATGTTAGGAGCCACTTTTCAGTGGTATTTTCTAAAAAGCAGGAAGTAAAAATCTATGACAGCTGAGTTTTTTGTATAGGATGCTCTCAACAGCTGAAATGATTCGAAACACAGCGAGTTGGGAGCCTGACTCCAAGTAATGGGAGACTCTCCTTTGATATGGAGCTCTTGAATAGATTCCTGAGCTGACTTTTGAGGAATCAAATGTTGCAAAGGAGTTGTTACGGTTGCTTAAAGTATCACCATCAAAGGCATTAGCAAAAGAGGGTTCAATATAAATTTGCAAAACCACAACAAAGTTTGATGGCAAGGTCCGCTCTATTACTTACTAAAAGATCAAGAAGAATTGACTAAGAATTCCTTTAGAATGATCTGCACAACAACTGGGGTTGCAAAGGATAAGGGTAAAAAATCATAAGAAAGATCCTCCTATTGAGTTACGAGGTTCACAGAGGGCCCCTTGACTTCTAAACTCCTGACAGATCCAGGTGCAGCTGGATCCAGTCATAATACCAGACCTGGTCAACAGTTTGTGTCTAAAGGGTTTTAGCAGGACTTAATCATTGACTAATTTGACATTCATAAAGTGATTCAAAAGGATTTACTGTAATTGCAACAGTGACTTAATCATAGATCCCAGATGGCAACATTAAAATTATACTTGCTGTGGAATGCTTAAATGAATTCACACATGCACGCACACAGACACAAAGGTGCGTATATAAATGTTAAAGGGTTACACCCTTTAAAAGTTGCCTCTGAGTTCAGTGAAATATTCACTTCAATTGTCTTGGAACTTCTCAGTGGGCAAGAGCTGAACTGCAGGGAGTGGAGGACATTGCTCTGGAACCTGTCATGAGCTCTTGGTGAATTTTTTGAAAATCAGTCCCCCATTTTTCACAAACTTGAGAGTTCATGAGTTTTGAGAGGCACCCCACTCCGAGGGAGGTGCTGGTTGCAGCTTGCTGCAGCCCAGGAGAGCTCAAAGTGCCTCACCAAGACTTGCTGTTTATAGGGTTGCAAGATGTTTGGTTTTAGTCATCCATAAATTTCCATCCTTGCCAAAATACAGGTCAGTAATTAATGGTGTTTCCAAAATTCCAGTAACAATGGTACTGGAGTTACCAAAACTCCAGCAACAATTCTACTTGGCTATGATTTAGGTAGGGAAAGTTCCAAAGCTTTCAGCAAGTCACTGATTATTCCCTCTCCCATCCTTCACCTTAGCCAGGCAACAGAGTTCCTGATACAGGCACTGCTGCTCCCAGCTCAGCCATGCAACAGCTCTTGGTAGAGTCAAGGGACACTCATCACACAAACGTCAAGGCTTTGTGGGAATTCCTGAGATTGTAGAGCAGACCTAAGGAGGAAGGGAGGATGCACTATCACATCAAAATAAAATATATGCTTGTGCATGCATAGATAATATATGTGTTTGTGCATATTTCATTTTAAAAGTGATTTCTCAAGAAGCTTTGCTTTCTCACTTCTGACAGTCTTACGTTTCTTACTTGAAACTGATGCACACTTGCACCTTTTATTGTCTGCATACATAACAAGTTCCCTCTGTCAAATCTGAAGTTCCAGAGGTTCCCCTATCCCCTCCCTACCTCCAATTCCCCACAAACCAACATGCGATGTTTGTGCCAATCATACAAATCTTGGCATACAATTCCAGCTGCTATTCATTTTGATAAAACCTCAGCCTTATAATATCTCAAAAGGCTAATCTTTTCATATTAGCCAATATTAATATTTTCTTTTCATATTTTCCAATTAGGATGAGGAAGAAGAGCTGCCCATTACCAGAGGACTGGTGTGGAAATTTTGAATTCTTGTCTAGTGCAATACAGTAATGTGGAGACCATTTAACATCTGATTAATAATGCAACCTTCACAGAATAATTCTTCATATAGGAGTGGGGCCTCCTGCCAAATTTCTCTGTATGTTCAGCTGCTATTCACAAATCCTTTGAGAAAGATGAGTCTTTCAGTCCTGAGGAACATATACTGACCATAGCCTTGTTTTCTTTTTTTGGTTGAACAGCAGACTCATAACAAACTGACTGCACTCAGGAGAGGTGAAAACTGTGAAGCTTAATTCCTTCTAGCTCTTGCCATGTCCAGCACTGAAGTCCTGTGTTAAAATTTCTCCATGCTCATGCTGTTCAGGGAATTCAGGTTCCTCAAGTTTCCTGCTTCAGGCCCTTCACCAAGTGTCTCCTCATTTCTCAGCAGCTGTCCTTTCAGGACAGAAATACCAACTGCAAATAAGAGGGGGCTACCAGTCTGCTCACGCAACTCATGTAACACCCATAGGAGACTACAACTACTCCATACAGTATGGGCAGATGTTATTTTGGGTTCTAGTACTCACTGCCAGTGAGTGCTTGTAGAAATCACTAATTAGGGTGTGAAAGAAAAGCAGTGTTGACTTACCTGGTTCAAATACAGCTGTGGACATAGCTGAAAATAAAGCTGTTTGAGAATCGATCTATGACAACACATGTAATGTAGAATCCTATGAAGGATTAAAATAGCCCCCAAAATTCAATATGATCGTGTTTATAAAGCACATCTCTCTTGAGCAGTCTCTTCTCTTTCACAGCTGCTGCAAAGTGCGTGCTAAGTGGCAGTTCCTTGAATGCAATTAATTCCAATCTTACAAAGTCTAGAGCACTAATTCTGTTGCTTATCTCCCCAGCTTTCCACTGGATCCTTCATCCAGTCATCATGTGTTTGCTGCAGCCTGAGGTGCCATCTGGGATCAGATTTATTACAAGTTCATCCCTGCAGCTACTCCTCCATCATTTCTCAGCTTAAGCGTTCTTCCCATAATGAAGCTGATTTCAGACCCTTATCATCAGGTTAGTAATCTCGTGGCAGATGTTTTTCCTTCTCAGTCCTCAAACACAGATGTCCAAAAATCATGAGGAACTCACAGATGAAGTTGTGAAGCTTCCAAACACAGTGAAAGCTCCTACTTAAGAATCCATTTGGACATCACAGTGTTATAAATGAAATTAATGTTTTGGGAGTTGATGATGTTATGGGATGTTTTGTGGGCTAGTTATTGTTAAATTGTATAGTTGTTGGTTGTAATATTAAAATATGGTCACTAGGTGGGGCGGTAAATGGGTAGAATGGATGGAGGTTTATAGAAGGTCCTAGAAAAATGATGTAAGAGAGAAAGAAGGAGCCAATCACTCGACGCCCCTCTGAAGGACAGGATTGGAGCCAAATGAGACCCCTGGATACGAGCCATCAGAAGGAGGATTCGAGAAGGACCAATACCGGACCGACGAGGGGTATAAGGACTGTCCCAAGACCCCGCCCAGGGTTCTCCTGAGGAGCTTGCATCCGAGGGAGCACCCAGAGTGCTTGCATTCTGTTACTTTGTTATTCTGGCTTGTCGAGTGGAGCCTGGGCTACTCCCGGGTTTCTGCTCCTAGTTGCTTTTTTTTAATAAACGAGTTGATTTTACCCTTTTTCCTAAAAATCAAAGCCTCGTTTATTACATCAGGACTGCCAGGTGACCAACGTAATCCCATGGCATTAAGAGGGCTTATGGGGAAATCAAGAGAACTACAGTGCAGCCAGGCTGATTGGTGTACTGGGCAAATGAATTCACCACCCCTCCCCCGACTCACTTTTTGAGGGCAGCACCAATGGTTTGTTTTCTTGGTCTTGATCCTTAAATTTTGCAATAAGTAACAATGACACGGAGAAAGCCCACAGGGCACCAGCTGTTTTGCATGCATCTGTTGGAAGCCCACTGTGTCCCACACTTCCTGGTAATTTTAGCACATTTTGGAATGGGGATAGAGATGGTTCTCCCACTCCAACAAGTCCAAACTTCTCACACAACAAGTTGCTCTCTGGACAAGAGACCAGGGCTCTTTACCATGTGCTTCCTCCTTGGAAACTTTATTTCATCCCCACCCCAGCGAAATTATTAACACTTTCTCCATGTCATTTTCTTTAGACGATTGCTAATTTTCAATTGTAACTTAACCAATTCTGTTGCAGTGTGAAATATAATTACCATGGACTCTGCTGCCTGATAAAAGAATTCTCTTTACAGCCGGGCAGAGCACGGGGTGCGGTGGAGAGGGGAGGTGGTTGGCTTTTCTGAGTTCCCCTCCAGGGAGTGAAGTGATATCATATTTAGGGAAGTCCGCCTCCTTCTGGAGGCTGGAGAGCCCCCGCTTGCTCTTCATCTCCCCCTTCAGACAGGGAATTTGCAATTGTAATTCTTTTCCCAGAGACTCGCTGAACTGGTTCTGCAGGTTTTCTGTCTCTTTTCGGCATTCAACCCATTCTTCACCCTTTGCTGAACTGTGAGCTCAGCCTGTAGGCTCCCTTGCAATGTCTGAGCTAACTCATACAGGGACGCAGTCACCTCCTTATTTCATTACTTAGCAAAGGTATTTTCCTTTCGGCCAGCTATTAAGGACACACCTGTGCAGAAAAATCACGCCATGAAAAGCCAGTGTCCATAAAGAAGACAGAAGAGTTCTGCAACTTTATTCGAATAAAGGGAGAGAGTCCACTGGGGCACAGCCCGCGGGCTTTTCTCTCTCGAGGTGTTGGAGGATGCAGCCTCCTTTTAACCTGAACTCCCGGCCGCATGTTGCCCTTTTCCTTTCTCCCTTGGCTGAGGTACCAGGAAGGTGCAGCCTTCCCGAACCGCCTGCCACATATCCCCCCTTGAACCTGTCATTTTACCCCAAAGTTCAGAAACTCGGGCTTGTGCCGACCCATTTGTCCGTTTCAGGAGCCAAGCTGTCTGGGCTCTGTAGCAAACCTGCTGCTTGAAGTTAATAGAGACATGAAGACCCATCTCAAAGGCATTAACGCCCGTACCCTCACCCAAAGAATTGTTTGTAGAGACATTAGCGCACATCTTCCCTATCACACTCTTCTTGAAGTTTTGAGGAACTTAAAATCAGGCGGCTTGGAGTTTGCGAAGTTAATGCTTTGAGAAATGTTTTATGTTGATTGAATGCTTCATTAAACCTTTTGTCAAAGCTTTCTGATTTTCTAAAGTTGCCAGTAAAGTTCTTTTTGTTGTTTTGACCTCTTGGGAATATCTTGTCAGTATTCCTCCCGTGTATCTAAGTCAGAGTACATGAACAACGTTTTCAAAAAAAAGGATATTGTTTCACTATAGCTTGCTTAAATTCACTTCTTTTGGGAAATGAGTATTTAGTAGCAGTGTCCTTGTGTTCCAGGAAAAGAAAAAAAAAGTATTTTGTTCAGTGCCTTGATTCTGCCTTAAAAACATTTACGGCAATGTGAGACCTAGCTGCTGGAAGATCACTTTCGGATCTAATGTTTTTTCTTGACAGACTGTAATTCATACATAATGGAATACTATCCCTCCAAAATACATGGCAATATTTGAATTCTAGAATCAGGGTATTAACATGTAGCACTTTTGAGGTAAAAAACACATCACCATCACCCCAAAATCTAGAGGCTGAGATAGTGACAGTGGCAGATACAACAATCATGTAGATTAGAACTATACTTACAACTCTTCTAGAAAGAACAATGATGTAGGAAGGAGTCTGAATGGTTTTCTCATTATCTCCCCCCCACTGACGAAAAAAAGATCTCAAATCCTTGCAGGGTTTTCAGCTTTCAAGTGCTGCTGTTGGTGATGGTGTCATTGTGGTAGGGCCTGCCTAGACAGCTCAGTTTGCTCTGCAGCCTGTCATGGACAGTCTGTCTGACAGGGAAAGCTCAGCCCCTGCTGCAGCAGGTTTTCTGCTGCTCTCTGTGTAAAATGAGAGCTTCCAGGAATGTTAGCAGAGGGCAAGCAGAAATGTCAGAACACTGCTCTGTAGCAGCACTGCTCACCCCCGTACTTCTGCTCGGATATGGCTGGACACTGAGCCCTGGAGAGGGTAAGAGCACATTTTCCATATTAAAAGATTCTTTATCAGTTCAGTGTCGCTCCATTAAAGTTCATGCTTTCAGTGTTATGTAGAAACATGCTCAGTGTTATGAGCAGAACATGCTCAGTCCATAATTTGGTGTGACATCTGGTTAGGAAATTTGCCTTTAAACTAACATTTCTGATAAATGTGGCTGAAGGAATAGGCTGAGGCAATTGCTGGAAGCAATAAATTATTTCTCAGGAAGAACTACTGAGGACCATAACTAGTAAGACTTAAAAGCTGCAGATAAAGAATGGACCACCCCATTCTTTACCATGGCAAATGTGACCAATAATTTCTGTGTCTAAGTGTGAGCACCTGTGAAGATAAGCTGAATGTCACAGGCTGGCCATGGAGAGGATGTGATGGCCTTGCTGTCCCTTTTGCTTTAGTCAGAAATGAATTTCCGTAGCTCTTAATGCAGCTATGATTTACCTCCACTATATGTCAAAGAAAGTGAATGCACCTGTCCTAGGGGGAACTTTAATTATGAATTTGTTTCCAGGTAGGTTCCCACAGAGTGGTATTCTTGGAAGTCCTCAGAATGAGCTTAAGCTGAACATGAGAGGCAAATAAACTGAATAACTAAAGACGAGAGGCAAATAAACCCCATAATCCAGGATTAGAGGATGGGCAGTTTCAAGTACGCACCACTCGTGCACTGCAAGTCACACTCTTCCTGTCTCCACAGACGCATCAGCTGAAGAGGGCTGGGCAGTAGATCCCATCCAGGGAGGTGGCACTCGGGATGCCCTTTCTATCCCCTGCCAAAGCAGCTGAGGAGCTCTTATTACAGAACAGGTGAGTGAGGTGGGCAGGCTGGCAGAGAGCTGGGTAGGAAAAGGTAATTGAAGCAGCAAGTAACTATAAGAACAGGAAGGAAGAGGAGGAAAAGGAAATAACGAAGGAGCATGGTATTAACCCCTGCAGGAAACTCTATCATAACCTAAAATAGGCTGCCCTAGTGAGATCAAAGGTTCATGTAGCCCAGCTTCCTGTCTTTGAAAGTGATGCTCAGGAAGGAGCATCAACGTAGAACGGCACTTCTACAGAACTCTCCAACCTCCAGTAATTTGTATTTATGGAATCCCTGAGCAGAATGCAATGTCTAAGTACATAACAGGGCATGATCAAATTTTAACGGATTAATTTCTCCAAACAATTTTTGAACTCATAAAGCATTCTCTGAACATAGGGCATGTTATTGTGACCCTCTACTGACCAAGGCTAACCCATAGAAAGCGAGATCTCGCTGCTGCTCTGCAGTGGAGCAGGGCCCAGAGCAGGGCCCCCTCGATGGCTCCAGGCTGCCATCCCCTGGCACTGGGTGCCTGGAGCAGAGGGTCTGGTCAGCTCCTGCCCAGGGAGCTCCCTGTGACTGACAGGAGCCTGATGGGACCGTGGGACCAGCACCCCCTGCTCCCCTCACTGGGAATAACGCTGTCAGCTTCCTGCCAAGGATCCCTGAAGGAACTTGTCTGCCCTTCAGTGTCGGGTGACAAGGCCCAAGTTAAGGAGAAAGTTGATGGGACCTGTGCCATCAGAGCCAAGGCCTGAGGGGAAAGGCAGAGCCACCATCCCAGCTGATGTCTCTGGGCTCGGTGTCCTCTGTCTGATCGCCCACACTGACTGCACCTGGCTGGGACGCGGCTTTCCTGAGCTCTCCAGAGGGCCAGGGCAGTCAAGGTGCAGGCAGGGCTGAGTCTGCATAAACCCTCATGTCAGAGCCATCAGCCAGGCCAGGGCTTCTCCTGCAGCCCTGATACTCCTGGGGCCCTTGAGGGACCGCTGGTGTACGGCCCTGCAGCCATCCCTAAATGACTGCTATGAAAGCACAGCTTGAGCAAAGGGACATGGATGGCCCCTGCAGTACTGCTGGACCTCGAAGCAAGCCCTGCCTCTGCCTTCATCCTCACCCAGACACGGACTCCGGGATGGCAGCAGTAAAATGCTGCACTTTCAGAGCTGCAGCCCAGCCTGTTTTTTCCCCCAACCATTTGTTGGTTAAAAAGAGAGAGGGGATGTCCCATCCACCCCAAGGAGCCATGACTGACTGCTGGAAGTACCTGGGCAGCTGCTGTGTTGCCCATGGGACAGCACATCCCAGGAGGGAATGGCCACAGCGCTGGGCTGGCCCAGGGCCATTGCACGGGCTCCAAAGGGGAACACTCTGGATTCAGGCTCTGAGCAGGGGGAGCACGCTTGGGCCCCATTCTGATGTTTAACCTTTCAGCTGGCAATGGAGCTGTGCTGCAGCAAGTCTCTCTGGGGTAAGAATAGCAGCTGCTGTCTTGGGACACAGCACACGTGTCCAGCTCCTCCAGGGCAGCACGTTGCACTGCGACATAGAAGGCAGCCTACCCGCCCAGGAATGTCTTCAGGCGCTATTAGTGGAAGCAAATCATCCCCACAAACAGGCACAACCCCACACAGGAGTCTTAGGAGAGCAGGGCTATTTTGGGCTTTTGACACTGAGGGTGAAAGGAGACACGTGATGGGCCAATCCTCCTGCTATGGGCCTCCTCCAAAGCTCCCTGTGGCCTTGTCCCGTCCTCCAGCAATGGCTCTTGTGAAGGCTGAGGGACAATTTGGTGTGGCCTTGGAGCACAGGAGGTGAGGGCAGGGGGAGCTGTGAGTTTGCTGGGGGTGCAGGGCCAGCCCTCAGTGCCATCAGCAGTGCCCAGCCATGCTTAGGGCAGGTCCTGCCTGAGGGTGTGCACTTGTCTCTGAGCTCAGGGCATGGGGGCACCTGCTTTGTTCTCAACCGCACCCATGAGAGTGAGAGAGATACCAGAGGGTGTGTGCAAGTGAAACAGGCAGGAAGCTGGAGGAAGAAACAGCTGACTTTGCAAAAGAGTCTAAGGAAGGCTGTAATAGAGATGCAATCACACACGCAATGCCAGAGTTGCTTCTTCACTGACTTGCCAGTCATTTGCCAAGGGTGTCCTTTGAGACAGTGCTTTTGGACACGTCATCAAAGAAACTCTCCAGGTGTCTCATGTGACACTAGAGCTCATTAACTCCTCACTGGTCTGCATTAAGGACTTCTGCAATGTGGAGATGGGGTGACAGCTTCAGAAAGGGACAGAGCTACAACAGTGGATGCAATTTCATTAGCTGATACTGCTGTAAGGATTTCCAAATTAACTTCATAGCCCACACCTATCACTAACCTTTTTGACTGAGTGTATACACAGAGCCTCATGGCCTTTGAGGTTTCTAGGAAAATCCTTCAAAGCTGAGTGTTCTCTCTGTTGATATGGTGAAGACGTGTGTTAGAGCCACATGGTGTGAGAGCTGGGTGCTAAGGGAGAGTCCTGAGAGTCCTTCCAGCACGTGGCCCCAGGCAGACTCAGCTGTTTGCCCACTCAAGAGAAACTAGCAGCAGCTGGTGGCAGCAGCTGAGGAGATCTAGGGTGAGGGAGATGGCGCTATGTAGGGACACTGTTGGTGTCTTGTCACCGTGCTCTTTGCGACTGAAATAGTCTCTCAAGGAACAGTCAGAACTTCACAGTGCAGTGCACTGCAGCTTCTGATGACTCACTCAGAGATTGGTGTTCAGGGTTTGTGAGGGCCAGCATCGCAAAAAGGAGTAGGGAAAGGAAAAAGGAAAAGGATCACCCTCTCTTGCCTCTCCCATGGGAAAGAAGCTGTGCTGAAAGGACAATGGGAGAAGCATTAGGAGGACGTGAAGGCAGGAGCTGGACAAGGAGCTGCTGGAGACAGGAGAGAGCACAGGCTGCATTTTCAGCAGTCTCCTAAGAAATGGCCAGTCTCTAAGTTTGTGGATCCTCAACCCAGTGCTGACACCAGCCTCTTCCTTCTCCCAGACAGAAGAAGTAAGGAAACTGCAATGCAATTGTCCAAGGGAAACAAAACACAAAGAAGGCAGTGGTCATAGCGTATATGCAGAGGAATCTACAATATTTATTAATTAGACACTGAGATGGGTACAAAGACTCATGGCAGAAGGAAAGCGACTGAGAGCTTCACATTTTGTGCAGCCCTCAGGTCACTTTGCTGCCTCGTGACATTCTCACTCTTCCTCTTCTATCCTCCTATGGAACTCCCGGCTCTTTGCTCGGAGCTTGTTGACCTGTGACTCTGCGATGTCAGCCCGCTCCTCGGCTTCCTCCAGCTCGTGCTGGATCTTGCGGAACTTGGAGAGGTTGACGTTGGACAGCTCCTCCTGTATGGGGAGAGGGAGTCAGGGGTGTGGAGCCCAGGACAGGGGTTTCACTCCTCTTGCACCTTGGCTTTGTTGAGCTGCAGCTCTTCCCTATGGGGAAGGCACAAATCTCCATCCCATTTCTACCACAGCTCACACATCAGCCTCACACAGAGCTCCTCTTCCTTGCCTTTGCTGAAGATCCATTGTAGAAGGAACATAGGGGGATTTGAACATAATCCTGCTCTGGTATGTGGGAAAGAAGCAAAATGGGCAACTGGAAATCTAATTTTTATAGCTCTAGAATCAAATGATCAACTACGTCTGCAGACCATTAGGTGGAGTTAGGAATTTATGAGAGACAATGATTCCAGGAGGTCTCCTCTCATAAACTACCTTAACTGAATTGGAAGCCCTACTCTGTGCCAGACTGTTTGCACAGTGAAGAAGCCGTGCTCAGACGATCATAAATTCAGGGGCTGCAGGACTTCGCTCAGTTCATCCCTGACTGCTGCATGCCCAGAAACAGGCAAAGATTGCTTGTACAATTATAAAAGCATAATGCAAAGTGATTTGGGAGGGGACTTCAAACACCTTCCCTGTCTGCTATAAAAATTCTAAAAGTAAGTTATTTCCAAAATTCCTTAATACATTGTACTACCGATATCATTCATAGGAGTCCTTACAAGTTGCTTTGTTGTTCTAATGGAAAAAAATGTTATGTGCATTTGCACTCCTCATTAGTCTTCTTAGTGACTCTTTGGTGAGTCTGATTTATGACCCTTTCAGAGAATTTGAAGAGTTCCATTACTGATGAGTGGCATCTTCCAACTTTCTTCTATATGTCTCCTCGATGGCCAAACTACCTTCTGGGAAAGTGGTTCTTGCCAAGCACTCAGAGAGATACTTACAGCCTCCTCAGATTGTCTCTTGTAGGATTTCACTTTCATTTGCAGCTTGTCCACCAGATCCTGCAGCCTGAGGACATTCTTCCTGTCTTCCTCAGACTAAAGTAGTTTGCAACTAGGAAAGAAAGTCAATTCTTGGTCCTCCATTACGCAAGATTAACAACTCCCCTTGGGGATGGTGTGTGCA
>VZRV01002476.1:1420737-1447745 GCA_013398115.1 Falcunculus frontatus | reverse complement strand
CCGGGGGGGGGGGGGGGAGGGAAGAAGAAACCGAGTTTTAGTTATTTTGAATGAATGGCTGAAAGCAGCTTAGTTGGGGGAAAAAAAAAGAAATAAGCAAACACAAAGAAAGCTGAAAGCAGGATCTGCAGAGAAGCCAAAACACAACAGAAGCTCCAGTGACTGGAAAGCCCAAAGGCTCAGCAGTCAGGAGTCACCTCAGCCTGCAAATTGTTTTCCATTTCCTGTGCTCTGCAGGAAAGGCAGTGGGAAGCACCATCCACCGTGCAGCTGAGGCAGTGGTTCACGTCCATGTCCAAGGCTGAAAACGTGTCCCAGCACCAAGTAGCTCCAAACTGCTCGTCTACATCACAACTTATAGGCCATTTCTGTAACTTTAGTGATGCCATGAGCTAATGACAATACAGAAAACTGCAAACAAGCCGCTAGCGACACAAATACCAACTCAGTAAATGTTTAGCTACAGGTGCTCAAGCTTTTGCTAACTGGCAAATCATTGTTTTTACAAAATCTCAATCCTGAGAGGCTACATGCAGAAAACAGCTTTGTGTAAAGTTCTCTTTATTACAGGCAACATTAGTCCATACAATGATACACGATACTGACATACAAGTGTAATCTTTCAAAATCATCATTTAAACAGCAAAGACCAAGAAACAGAATTTTAACTACTTCATTTTCAAAAATTAATACTTTTTCCTCCCAAGATCCTTTTTCAGTAAATTATATTGAAACATACAAATAGAGAAAAAATACCCATTCAACGTATATTGTAGTTAAATGGTTATTTTGTTTAAAATCTTTAATAAGAAAATCCTTTTTAGCAACCTACATATAGATAAGTAGCAAACTTTGTTTTAAACAAATCCTCTCCATTAAAAGATCTGAAGAATTTTCATCCATCATTTTCTTAGCCCACTAACACTCTCTTTTGCAATACCTTGATACCTTAAAGTTTTTCAACTGAAGGTCTGAGACTAGGGGGCTTCCTAGATATTATAACCACTCTTCCCCCTTTCTATTTCCTAACTTTCTGTCCAACAGGAGGTGAGTAAGCACATAATACTTCAGATTTTTTTAATCACCACTCTGTTTCATGAGAGCATAGACAGGTCTGCTCAATCCCCCTAAATCTACCATACTTTGCTGTTCAGGAGGAACAATGTATGCCAATAAAAGCAGAAAACCTGCAGCTTTTCTGTCACATGCTTTTGATTATTGTCAAATTTTCTGGTTTATGCTTCCAGCTGATAATATGTATGTGTCATCTCAGTATTAGTTTAAATCTTTAAACAAAAAACTATATTTTCCAAAGTCATTATCACTGGGAGCAATCAAGTGGTCTTTTCTTGCTTTGCTGAGTTTCATTCTTAAAACTTGTCTTCGTTCTTCCCACTCACGGAGTTCAGCATTTCCATGGGCAAATTTACAGTTGTTTCCTTCAGTGCAAGTACCAGCCATATATCTGTTAAGACAGATTTTAAACAGTGTTTTCATAGAATTACCATGCTCACTACTGTGTCTATATTTTCTTCAGGTCATGTTTTTCAAATACACTACATAGTAAGGACAAAAAAAAAAATTGGAAGAGTATTTACTTTAAAAAGTAAGATGATACTAACTCTGTTTAGCATTTGGTTGTACTTTTCTTTCCCAGCTGTCAAATATTTACAGAGGACAAAAGATGGCTCTTTTATTTCTATTCTTCATGTTTCTACTTAAACTGAGACACTTAATGCTTGAAACCTTTCAGTTCATCATGTTAATGAATACCTTATCATTTAACTCACTAAGCTAAGGAACTACTATTGTTTAAAAAATCCAACTAATTGATTACCCTTGTTAACTAAATTTGAGGTTAGAATACTCAGTACAACTTAACATGCCAGTTTGTATTATTGTATGCTGCATATCCAAGGTCTGTTATGTTCAAAATAAATACATTTAGAATACTACTTAAAAATTTAGTAAAGGGACATGTAAATTTCCATGCAAAGACTGCAAATGAAAAATAACTTGCTTTCTCTGCTATGCCATTTCTCAAGATCTCCAAGATACTCAAAATCTTTAACTGGAAATGGAGAAACAAAGGTATCTGTACCAGCAAACTGAACCTTAAACTCCAGAATGCTGATCCCAAAGTTTTTAGCCTTCCAAAAAGACTCCAACAGTGGAAAGAATTTTCAACAGATTTACAAAAGAAATCGACTGAAGTCAGGTAAAACAGGCTGCACTCAAGAATTAAAGGGAGCAGCAAAATATACAACCAGTGCTAGGGAAAACCAACAGATCTTGGAAGTTCTCTTCCCCATGTTCATAAATAATTTCTAGTAACAAATACTTGATTTTAACAAATTTGGTTTGATGCTAACAACATTTCTACTTTCCAGTATCACTGTCCAGCTAGGTACTGTTCTTGGGCTCTAATTAATATGCTCATGCTTAAGCAAACTTGTAATAATACCAACAATATCTACTTCACACAACCTTCATTAACCTCATGCAACCCTTCATTAACCTCACACAGGCAATTAATTTGGTTCCAAAATTAGGCACCTTGTCACTCCCTGAGTTCTAACATGTTAAAATACTGTTAATTACTTAATTTCTTGTTGAAAGATGTAGGCAAATCAAGAAATACTAGAAAATTTTTCAAAACTAATAACTGCCTTAATTATTTAAGCTATGAACTCTCATTTTTCAGCATTTTTGCCATCTTAAAAAAGACATACCTATCACAAATGCTAAAATATCCAGTTGGAAAGCGATACTGCCAGCAGTTCTGATCATCCTCAGTGTGGAAAACCTTCTCCTTATGCTTTTCAGAAGAAATGTGACCCTGCCATTGCTTCTCACTATTACAGTTCTTCCCACACATCCAACAATGAAAATCCACCTGTTTTACAAGGAATTTGAAAACAAAACATTGAGAATTCAATACTGTAAGCACAGAACTCCTCCTAATACATTCTGAATGTTTTCTTTATGTTGGCCTGCAGAATATTGCTTACCTAAAGAGATATAGTTATGTAAACAATCACCTACAGTTTACATCTCTACTGGCTTTAGAGGAATTGATGTACAGTGCCAGTTACATTTAGCGTAGTTATGGTCTAAGGAAGCACCAAGAAAATAAGGGAAACAACCTAAGTTACTGACTGGGAAAAAAAAAAAGCCCAACGAACCCCCACATGCTTGGATTTAGGATTATACCTATGATTACTTACTGTAACTTCAGCATAGTCAGTTGGCATGTGAATTTGCTTCCCATTTTCTTTGTTTGCCTGAGCAGCTGTATCATCTCCTTTTTCTGGTTTTTGAGTTTTTAGCCATATGTCATACAACTGCTCCAAGTCTTGAACTAATGAGAGCAGAAGCTAAAATAAGTAATTAGCAATTAAGGCAAGAGTTTGAGAACACTAGATAAACGACTGAGTTTGTGAGCATAATTCAGTCCCCACCTGTTGTAAGAAGAAAAAGGAAAGGAAACCAATGTAGACAGCTACACAGTTTAGAGATTAAGAGCCAAGGGGAACAGGCATCTCTGGCTACTTACCAAGAGCCCTCTGTGCCTAACGAGGGGACAGCAAGAGGTTACAGGTTTCTGAACAGGCAACCAAAGTACAGATAACAGCTGTGCTGCTGCATATCAGTACCTGAATTTCAAAGAACTAATCTCATGTGTGTTACAGTTTTTGGTAAATTTAGTTTGCTTTCTTGCACACCACAGTCTGATCATTTATGTAGTTTATTACTTCTGATTGCCAGTGCTTTCTCCCTATTAACTCCATGGGGATAGTAAAGTCAACAACAGAAAGTGAATGGCAATTCCCAGTAAATACACTGGGGGGGGGGAATGTTCTGCAAATAGTTTTCCCCGTATGTAATTACATGAATCCATGTGTGTGCACATGGTAATATAAATATCAACTAATATTGCTGCAAGGATCAATATATTATTTCTAAGACACCTAAAAATACAATACAAACTACTGTATTGTTAAAAAACCCATCAAGCAACAAATACACAATACAGCTATTTTTATTTAATACTGTTTTTGAATGCCCAGTCTGGGTTTATTTAAATTCAAAGAAAAGGGCACCTGCAAGGTTTACTACAGAAGATAATGAAAGTAGATTAAAAAGTAACTGAAGTACAAGAATGAAAAGCAGAACAGTTAAATTTACAACATGTTACATTTACTCTTCTACTTACTGCTGTTCTCCTTCATATAGGTCCACATCTCTCTCTCCTCAGGACTGTGAGCAAATGAGCAGTTTCCATCATACTGGCATTTCTTGCCAGAAGCAATATGATTGCACAACTGGAACATGAATTTAAAAAAAAAATCCTTAGGAATATAAAGCAGAATGGATGCTAGTAGAATTTTTTATTTTGTTTTTAGTCTTGGGTAGTGTTTCCCCTCCCAGTCAAACATTTATATCATGTGAAAAATAAAAATGTTTATCCTATAAAAAACCTCATTAATTATAGTTATAAAAAGAGAACTGCTGGAAGCAAGTACTATGAGTGCTTTTTGCCTTCTACCACACTACCAAACCACAGATATGTATAAATTATTTCAGAAATGTTTATTTCCACTAACAAGTAAGGGCTTCAGTAGTAACATGAGATCAGCGTTCTTCTAAGGCTGAACGTTGTAGAAACACTATGAACATTTTTCTACCAACTCCCATGGGAATTTCTGCAGAACTGATGAAACCAGCCCCATTACTAGTATTTTCCAGTTACTATTATCTCTTTTCTTAACCAAAACATTAGTTTTAGGTTAACATACATCAAACTGCAGAGGCACTTGTTTCTTTGCAGGGAGAGGACGAATGGTCATCCACTTCTTACGTTCATTAGACATTACCAGCACCACACGGCGATCTTTGCTCCATCTGGAAACCACAAGCATTCGAGGAAAGAAAATACTAAGAAAAGCCACCATTTCTGCACAGCAGAACCAGGAAAGCTCAGAAAGGTTATTTTTAAGCTTTCAACATGTACTTAAGATTTAATGAAGTTCTACTGAAACTTGACCAAAACTGTTAATACAAAAAACCCCTCCAAAACCAAAACACTTTGGTAGCCACTGAAGCGTTTCTCAGTACCAATTATTAGCTTACTATAAAGAGATGACCCCGTCCTACTTCAGTATGTTTGGGTTTTTTCTAATTCCTTGTATGACTCTTTCCCAAGAAGCAACAGTTTCCCAAAAGAGGTTTTAAATGGCTGACAAAACAGTAGAATTTCCACTGTTTGATCTTACTTACGGGTGTCTTGCCTTTGCACTACAGTATTTTTTGTTCCTGTCTGGTTCACTAACTTGACCATTTCTCCAGCACTGCCCACAAACAAACTTCATCTTCAAATTAAGCGATCCATATTTCATTTGGTTCCCAAGAATCTTAAGCCAAAAAAATAACAACAACAATAAAAGGTATTTTGTATCTGCAAAGAAATCCATACGTAATTATGAATTACCCCCTATGGCAGAAGTTTTAACAAGTTGGGAAGCAGATATTACACTGCATGCCTTGTAACAGCTCAGCTTGTCATTTCAAACTAGCCATTTCTTAACAAACAAAATTTTTTATTGAACTTATTTCTCATTTAGGTATGTGTACCCTGAAGTTGTGATAATATGTACAAACTAAACACATAAAAGTGCTACATATTGAAAAGATAATTGCCCCAGAGCAGCTGACTTTGAACTTATATTTACATTCTATATTCCACCTGGGACAGAACAAGCAAAGCAAAAAAGGAGTTGCACAGCAGCAAAACAGGCATTTTAGTCTATGTGAGCAAGCTGAATAAAGCCTACACTGAAAGAGATTATTTGGAGATCATTAAAAAAGTAATTTCAAAATAGGCTACATTATACATGCACATAAAAAAAAAGTATTATCACTAGAGTCACTGCAGAATTAGTTGAATGGAAAAATGAAAATACCTGTGATCCATGTGCGCTAGCTTCCATGTTCTGCCAGTATTTCTTTGATTCTTGAACTATAGTATCATGTGAAATACCTGTAAAGGAAGGGAAACAGTCTTTAAGTACTTATGGCTGTTGCAGCCTTACAGCCAAGCTCAAACTGGAATGCTACTGAAGCCCCAAAGCTTTTATCCATTCTTCTTTTTGTATAGTGTAAGTATCCACACACTTGTGATATACATTTACATCATGGATGTCCTGTTACGTCCATACACACACAAATACATCCACACAAAGAACATCGTGAGGGCATCCAAAACAGAAATATTGTCTGTATCATCCCAATGGAAAGCACACAAGCTTTTTAAATTACAGATTGCTCACACAAGTTAAGGTGTATCTTTGAGTACGTAAATATAATGTACTAGAGCTCAAATGTCAATCTAATTATAAAAGCTATACTGTATTATGTGCCATGGAAAACCTCTCCAAAATGCAAGCTGAGAGGCACTAGGTTGCTCCTGCTTGCCTCCTGCACTGATCCCAAGTTGCTAATTTCAGAGGGAGTTGAGAAAAGGAAGGAGTGGCAATATAATGAAGAGTAAAGTGAGCATTTTACTAAACATACCTGATTCCTTTTGCATTATCCAGACTTTAAGCTCTACCAGACTGTGAGCATAAAAGCATTTATCCTCTCGTAAGCAGCCATAATGCACCTCATGTCTGCACAGATCAAGCTGACAGCGAACTTGGAAAGGGCGGATTTTGGAATACTTCACCATAGTCTCTCGCAAAATGTGGACAAGGCACCTGTTTCGAAAACAGTCAGTTTTACATATTCTTTACAATAACATCCCTCACCACAGCTTGTTCAAATCTCCTTTAATCACTTTTTACTTGAAATCAGAAAGTCAGGAAAGGTCCCAGAAGGAGGTCACATCTAAGCATCATTTCTAGGCTGAGGAAACACACTAAACAGTACTCTTGGGAATCCAGAATCCCTCTTCTGCAAATCCAGAATCCCTCTTCTGCAACTGGATCACTGGTTTCCAAGAGGGAAAGCAGATCATGTCCACTTTCAAGTATATATCCTGATCTAATTACTAACCCATGTACATACTCTTTATTATAGAGCACCATTTAAGGAAGAGGTGATGCATAACAGTAACAGCCTAGCTCTTGTAGAAGCAGTGCTTCCGCAGTACAGGGAAAGGGAAAACAAACAAAGCAATTCCAATGCTCCCACTACTTTTAAATCATACAAAGTTTCTTAATTCTCCAAAACTTATTTTACACTATTACAACAACAAAAACTTTGTTAACTTTCCAAGAATAATTAAAGACGCTACTCACACTGGTTTTTTATCAACTGAATTAATAAGGACTATGGTCTATTTCATACATTGTAATTAAGGTAAACCTGAGTTAAAGCTACAGCAAAATAAGCAAAACGGATCAAAGAAAGAGCAAACTTATGAGTTCCTGTTTTAATTTAACATTACACATCTATTTACATCAATACAGCTCACCAGGTAGATAAGCTATTAACAACCTGACACCAAACCCCGTAAGATTCAAAGATGAGGGTAGACATCACTAATTTTGAATGACTGATAAAGAAATAGCTCACTTTAATTCAGTTACATTTGTCAACCCTTGTTCTTTAAGTCTGTCTTGCCTATACTGCCAAAGCATAACAGTCAGCAGGGAAGAGAAGTTAACCAACAGGTAAGAAATGAAAGTCAGTATTAAGAACTGCTTTTGCTTTCAAATTGCAACTTATAGAGATGGTATTTCAAACATACTTGTTATCTTCAAAGTCATGCATAGCAGGGTGAGAACAAGAAGATGAGTTATCCTTGTTCCTTTTGCTTATTATTCTGGGCTTGTGATCAAAACATTTCTGGAATATAAAAACAAGTAATTATACAGTATTTATTTTAGACAATTATAAATATACCTTACCCTAAAGATTTTAGCAGACACTTCATCTAGTCTCTAATCTAAAGGCAGCCAGATTATTACTGAAAATCCATTTCAAAAATTGCAAAATAGTCATGCATGAACCAAAGCATTTCTTTCCACATAGTTTTATTATCTATTACCATTTTTATTGTGTTACAAGAAATAAAGCAGCACCTCACAAAGAAACATAAATAATCCATGGTATTCTTGAAGAAGTTGGGACACAGTCAAGTTGATCTTTCCAGGTCCTCCAAAAAGAGCTTCTCGACTGAAGGCTCCTTTGCGTTCCAGTGTCCACACATCGATCTCCTCTTGGCAATAGGCAAATGTGCAATGGCCTGGGTACCTGCACTCCTCCTCAGCAGCAACATCTCGAAGGACAGCATGGAACAGGACATTGCTTTTACACAACTTTTATTGGAAATTCATCTTAAAACTTCCACTGTATCTGTTTCAAATACTTTTAATAAAGAAGTTACATAGATCTGTTGTAAATGGGTCATTTAAATCTAACAGAAGCAAAACCTTATGCTGAATGACTTGCTGAAAATGTAAAACTCCTCAAAACAGCTAATGCACACCTCCAATAACTATCCCGCACTCATAGGGTAATGATGCTGAGAACCCAGAATACCCTCTGCTCAAATAAAGCTGCTCATTAATCCATGAATCATCTTGCTTACATCATAAGTAGAGGTTCATACTGCAAAAGTATAAAAAAAATGCTTCTTTGTTGCTGTTTTTAATAGTTAATCATCCAACACTCAAAAGCAAAATTATTCCTGACGAAGAACAGTACAGAAGTACGCGTTCTCTAAATAATCATATTAATGGTCAAAATATGGCTCTCCTTTAGAGCCTTTGAAATTATAAACCCAGAACTTCCTTCTCCACCTCCCATAAGCATAAATGAAAATTCCTTCCATACTTCACTATGGAAAAGCTAAACTGTATTACTTTGAGTATAATAGGCATTACCATTTTACTCTCTGTAACACGTACCTTTACATATATGGTATGGTCCCACATACTGTGTCTTCGTTGGTCTTGGACGTATTTTTTTCCATGATTTATCTTCAGAGTTTTTTATTCTGCCAATTAAAATATCCTTCTTACATTTATGTTCTAAATTGGGATGGTAAGCGTAATCCAATAATTTAGGACCTGAAACAATCACAGAAAATTGCTTGTATTTGCATAAATTGCATCAAATAGTAACATGTCCATACACACACTGGCACAGAAGCCCAAAAGCAAAGTACACAAACACACTGTATAGAATTCCTACTTGCACCAGCAGCTCTGAAGAACCAAAAGTCATTAACCACCACGTTGAGCAGAATAGAAAAAAAAAACCAAATACTTACAAAAGGCAGTCTCAGCAAGAAAAAAACCACATTATTTTATATTTGGGGAGGGATGCTGTGTTACAACCTTAAGGTTACTTTGGGTCAGCAAATCGCTGCATTTTTTTCAAATTCCAAACTATCCATGCCAATAACACTAGTTTAAAACTTAAATTGCTTATCTATAGTAAGTCAATGCAGACGAATGCCAGCAATCAGTAAACGGCTCTCTTCAACATTTCTTTAATTAGGAGAGGTACTATGTTCAGAGACAAAACACACTCGGTAAGAAGTTCACATGTGCCAAAAAGATAAATGCCAATCCCAAAACTTTATGATTTTGGAAACAGAAATCCACCTAGCTTCAAAATCAGTCTTTAGGATGGTACTAAATGAAGACTTCAGGGAGAGCATCTGAAGATGAGCAATGCTCAGTGAATTTTGCTATTCGTGAGACTGAAAAACAAGACCATGACCCAGTTTTCTCTGGACAAGATGATAGAACAGTGTAATTTCAAAAGGCAGTAAAAGCAGGAGACACTTAAAGGGTTTGATAGAGGTGGAAAGAAACAGAGGAAGTAGATAGATACATTGACACAAAAAGTGAAGCTAGGAACATGCTAAGTACTTTCACCAGTATTTTACAGCTTCTGCTTTTTAGCAGAACATGTTCTATGGTTTTTCAAACTTCACTCTGTGGATTTTTCTAGTAAAAATAATTTTAAACTAGAATCGAAGTTCTTAAGGGTACAATAGTCATCCCTTAAAGGTCTTGATACAATTCTTTATTAGTATATCAATATCAATGATACCTGTAACTTTAAACACAATGCTTATTTTTAAGATTAGTTTTAATAGAAGCTATTGCCTCTAGAATATGGCTCTGTTTAACAGCAACAGCTCAGGCCTAAAAGATTAGTTATATTAATGACCAGTACTGGTTAAGCCCCATTAAATCAATACAGTGGAGTTAATTATTACTAAGGTTTGGAAGCCTCATGATTACGATTTAGAATTAGTTTGAAAGAACAATAAAACAGATGGGATGTGAAGGTTACCAGGTACTTTGAATTGCAGTTCAATTCCCCATGGCCAATCAGAGAGAGTATTGCAAGTTTTATTTAGTCTTGAGCAAAGGTGTCATTCTTCACAGTACCCTGGGGTTTGGGAGGAAAGTGGATACAGAATGTGAATGACCTTACACACAGGGAAAGCGTGTGGTGATTCATGACGGGTTTAGAAATCAAGACTCTATTAGGACAAGAAATAAAGACAAGAGGAAAGAAGATAAAATAGTGGTTGAAATACTTCACCAATCATAAGATCATGCTACATCTGCAAAGAACAAGTCAGGATTAACATGGTTTAGAAGCCAACAGTGTTAAATTATGAACATGAAGATTTTACATGTATGCTTTTTAATTAAAAAAAAAAGCCAACAAAAAAACACCATCAAGTCCAATAGCTCCTTACCTTTTTTGACAAAACATAACTGGCAGGCTTGTCTCAGCTCATGTGTGCCTTCTAGTGGGTTCCTTCCTGTCAGTGCCGGAGATACAGGTATACTAGCAGTTGTACTGCTAAAAACATTGGAAAAGTCATTTCTAGTTTGGCCTGCAATTCCCATGTAATTTTCGGACCCAAACAAACTACTAGGACCATTTATCTGTTGAAAGAAAGCATATTTTACTTGATACATAGAATTTATTTATCTACAGTTAAAATTTAACCTACTGAAATTTTTCCTCAAAGCCATAATAGGAATTTCAAACACACATCTGAGAAGGGACATGGAGATTTTACAAAGGCCACACACAGAGCACAAACTAAGCATAAAACAAAAGCCAACCAGGTACAGGCAGAACAGCAGCCTTTGTCAGGCTAATTATTACTCCCTCCTGGCTCCTAAGGATGCAATCCATCCTTCCCCACGCAATCAATGCCAGCAGCATGTCTGCAATACAGAGAGCAGACAGATCCTCAGACACAAGGTGGCATCTGCTCTGTTCCTATACTAGGACAGTTCTTCAGGATGCCTAGTATTTGGTACTCAGATCATAAGAGATTTTAGATAGGTTATTTTCCAATTCAATTGTATTTTACACCAAGTTCCTCAGAATGGGAAATTGGTCGTGGCAGTTGTCAAAATCTGCATAACATGAAACAACCTCTGTACGTTTTTTCTTGTGTTACTGTTCCTGGGAGTTCCCATACAAGTGTTCTCCAAGCCAGAACCCATTTTCAATGGCAGAAGTGCTACTTCTTTAAAAATAGAAACTTCAGCTGTAAAAATTCAGATTTGTCTAAAGCCTCCAAGGTGTGAACATTTGAAATGATGTGAACAAAAACATGAAAAATACGTACAAACAATGGGGAATTATTGCTGCTAAGTGTTGGTGTTCCATCTCTAGAAGCTGAACTTGAGATGTCTAAAGGAATAAAAAGATATTTTAATTATATGAGTTCCCCAGAATACCCCATGCAAAAAATAATTTATCATTCCTGAGAAATATCAGAGATTTGGGTTTTTTGACAAGCACCAAAGATTTTGTTTGCCACAATAAGTTTTTCTTTAATTACGTTAAAGTCCCTTGTAAACATCTAGGCTGAAAAGTTACTAGGCAATCATCTTCAAAATATACACCTGATTATCACCAGCAGTAGCTTTACAGGCGGATACTGAAGCAATATGAATATACTTGTGCAGTACAAAAAGGATTGCAAGATAAGCAGTATGTGACTATGAAACAATGAGGAGATGAGAGAGGGGTAAGAGGATTCTTCAATTTTTGATTTTATTTGGTAAATTTGGCTTTGTTCTGAAGACAGCATGGTCCTGTAACACTGGTAATTAAAGACGAACCTCTATTTTATCTTTTGTAGTTCGTTATTTGTAACTTGTTATTTCACATGCCTGATT
The DNA here is from genome assembly GCA_013398115.1 of Falcunculus frontatus. NCBI lineage: Eukaryota > Metazoa > Chordata > Aves > Passeriformes > Falcunculus > Falcunculus frontatus. The sequence goes on along the minus strand of VZRV01002476.1, from coordinate 1,435,569 downwards.
TCACTAGATAATTACAGTCTGTGTAGTTTGAATCCAAGCACGTAATACTGGTATCTTTTCAGAGTACACAGTTATATTACCCTTTTAGAATTCTTGTTTATTGCCAAATCATGACAAATGGTTTAAGCTGTAAGAGCAAGTTTGTTTAAAAAAAAAAGTTTGAGGGAATACTGTTTCTTCTTTAAACTTATTCACCTGAATCAAATAAATTTACATCATAGATACAGAAAAACTACACAGAGGGAGCCTGGAGCATGCTTATGCAGACCTCAAGGAAGCAAAAGATTTATTTATGAATTCTTGTATACAACCAACACTCAAAAACTATTAGCACAGATCAAATGTTATGTGTTAAATATTACTGAACAGTTGTGAAAACTAATTTGTTAAAAAGAAAAGCCCTTGGCTCATGCACAACTCTCATAATCCTAAAAAGTTAAATATTAAAACTCATTTCTTACCTCTTTTTGGGTCACTGATTGAAAAGGTGCTTAATGGTGAACAAAAGTTTTCCAGCGAAGACGCCAAAGGCTGTGAAAATATTTCTGAAAGAGAAGCTGAAGGAACAAATCCTGCAGTAACTGGCAGTGTCCCCAACAAAGAGGCAGAGAAAGGTACACTAGGAGCTACACTCCCTGCAGGAATAGGTCCTCTGGCTCCTGTAGTTTGCTGGAAAAAAATAAATTTAAAAAGAATGTTCAGACCAAGCAAGAAAGGCCTCAAGAACATAATCTGCCATAGTATTTCTTTCAGTCAAGTTTCTGCAAAGTTTTTATAAACCCACTGAAAAACATCAATAAAATGTTGTACACTACAGTCCTGCACAGAGCTGCAGTAACCAAATCCTGAACAATGCCCTAGGTGCAAGGCATTATCCACTGACCAAACACCTGAAAGGTTCAGTTACCAGACACTTACTAAGTTAGTAACAGATTTGGATTTTTTTATCAATCGGATCATAGCTGAATTTCCAAATTATGTTAAAAACACAAACAGGGAAGAGTAGGAAGAGTCAGGTATCAACAGGATTTGTTTCTAAATGAAGAGAACGTAATTCAAACTGTAGTACAGCAAAGAGGTATGAGTTGGCTTTTAGGTAAATCCTCAGATCCAGTCAGATGATAACACGTTCTGCAAAGGCCAGGTCACATTCCTTCCTCCCATGAAAAATAACATATCCTTCTGTACACTTTTGTTAAGGACATACCAAGTGGGGGAGTTTCCCCTCCCTTCTTCCTGCCATCCCAAGAAGCTCCCTCCTTGTCTGGATGCTGAGTGAGTAGGTCTGCACAGAGTCTGCCCAACGGGAACTCCACGTTCCCCCAGCTATCAGTCTGCAATTCACTCAGCTGAGCTCTACAGCTCACTCAGTTCTACACTCCACGAGACTGCAGTCTCTCCTGGAAGACTGCATTTCCTCCTGGCTTTCACTACGGCAAATGTCCTAGGATCTCTTAAAAATAATTATTTTCTCCATTTCTGAAATACTTTCTAAAAACATGAAGTGCATAAAATAGAAAATTAGAAGCCTAAGCATTTTTGATTGAAAGATTTACAACTGTAAATCAGAGCTGAATGAGGAATTAAAATCACAACTAACTGAAGAACTGAATGTGCCACAGCCTCATTTAACACTGCAATACTAATGAAATACAAAATAAATACTCCAAATGACTGGTGGGGCCAGTCTACGGAGTCAGTAACCTTGGTAATAAGTTCAGATATCTCTGCTCATAGAGCTCTCATTTTGACTAACAACTGAGGAACTCTGGAGGCTTCACAGTCTGCTTGAGGTCTGGCATAATGGTGTAAGTAGGAACAACGCTTCACATAACTAAATTTCTCTAATATCTCTTCTAAAAATACAGAAAGTCAGGCTCATGATGGATGATTTCTATTCAGCCAGGTGGTGGATCTGGACAAAGCTCTGATTGCAGAGATACCAGTGAGTACCCCTGAAGGCCACAGCCCAAGTACTATTCTGCTGCAAAGCTTTTGGCTTATGTTTAACTATAGCTTCTACAGCTACAGGGTGAGTGTTCTGACACACTCTGCGGGTTCTAAGAGGGTTTATTTGCACAAAAAACCCCCCGAGAAACCACACTAGCCCAGACTTCAAATGTCCAATTCACTTTTCACAGTACTTCCTGTAAGTAGCATTGGAAGTAGCATAGCAGTATTTCTGAAGTAGTAGCAGTCCTGTTATCTTTACAGCCACATTTACAAGAATCTGCACCTGAAAAAAACCCAACCTGACTATGCACAAAGACAGCTCAATGGAACTAGGAAAGGTAATACACACTTCACCCACTTGATAAAAATAGGAGATCCTGCTCATAAAAAGAGTCTTTTGAGAAAGAAAACAGACAAAAAAAGTCTTACCATTACACTTTCATCTGGATCAGGCACAGAATCAAGTAATTCATCAAGTTCTTCTCCAATAATTATATCACCATCTCCACAATCTAAACATGCTTCTGGCATAGAGAAAGAAACATTCCCTCCATTTGCCAACACTGCAGAAGGCAAAGGAACCTTTTCCATCTGAAGAGGCATAACAGTAGGTAAAGGTGGCACAGGTACTGGTGACACTTTAGACACTTCAGAAACAAAGTTTGATGAAGAAGCAGCAGAAACCATCTCTTGTTTCTGGTCAGATAAATCTGAAATAGGTAAGATGGGAATGACTGGAACCTCTGTTCAGAGATGTGAGAAGTTCTTGCATAACTTTTACCCTGACAACATGACGGGTGAGGGAGTGAAGGAATGTGAAGAATGTTTAAGCAAAACCACATTAAATGTTCTCAGCTTCCATCAGCTTCCAAATGATGTGTACCTTTATCTCTGTGTTTATTACTCAAACTAAAACAGGCAGAAAAAGTTACAGACCTGATACTTCATTAAATCTTTGGCATATTCTCCCCTCCCTATTTTTTCAAGTTAAAGAGGACAGTATGAAGATGATCACTACAGGAGCAGTTACAATCACATCAGGTTGAGGAGACCAAAAGGAAATTTGCTCAGACACTTAAATATGCAGTTTTAGAAATAAACAGATCAGACTTTTACCCCAGTACTTTCAAACGACCAGATGAATTTTCTTCCAAATTTTCCTAACACAATGAGATATGTATGGCATATCCCGCTCCCCAGCATTAATAACGTAACACAACAAGACTCACCTAACTCAATATCTTCTACAGAAGAATTCTGTAAATGAGAAAACAAATACCTCTCAGCACTTTCCACAAGAGCCATTAAACATTTTCAAATACGTATTTACAGACAAAGAACATAAGCCCTCTCAAATTTAGCTTTTATAAAATCTCACATTTATGAAGTCTAATGTAATTTAAAGGTCAAATAATTTTTTAGATAAAGCATCCATTTGCAGACTGAAATACACTCATGGTATCACTAAAAATTTGCAACCAACCAACAAAAGTGAGAATGATACCTCAGGGAATGAAAGAGTCTAAATTGTATCTTAAATGAGCTGTTCCTACATTTCCTCATTCATTCACAGCTAAATTGTCTATATTCTGTGAAAGAAGTCTGTAAGATAAGGAGGAACTCCTCTTCACTACTGCTATTCATACACATTACAAAGAGCGAGATAAATGCAATTTCAGCTGCTAATGAGGATCAAATTTGGACAAATGCATGTAAGTAAATGGGATTTTATCCCAGCATCCTTCATTTTGATAATTGTCAACCAAATAAAATAAAAAATAAACTCCTTAACTTCACTCGTGCCTTAGGACATGAAAAATAAATATATGCACTGCACTGGATTTAATCTTTTAGCTAACATTTATTCTAGAAAGATAACTTGAATGATAATCTTATGTCTGCCATAAGTATACAGCAAAACTGAACATAAAGATCAAAAGAACCCTAAAGTCCCAAATAACAGCCTCTAATATAAAATGTCAATTGTACCAATGTCCCTTTATCATCATGAAATTATGAAACAATTATTCACTGTAGTTTACAGTCAGCTTGCACTTGGAACATGTAAAACCTTACCTGAGTTGATACATCACTAGAAACTGAATTTGAGGAGGGTGGCTACAAAGAAAAGATACTTCCATTAAATACAAATTTGGTATCAAGAGAGGGAACCCTAAATGTTAAATGTTAAAATAAAATCTTACCTTTGCTCTTACATATGCTTTCCTTATTTTTAACCCTAGTTTTTGAGCTAGTTCTTGGGTAAGCTTAATCACACTTTCATCCTAAAAGACATAAATAAAATTTCATAACTTACATGTACTGTCATCAAGCAAAGACATCTGTTTATATCTCAGCCTGTATTCTGCAAGATCCCTACATGCAGGATGTCTCAAAATGCAGCTTTATTTTTTCACAAACACAGGACTGAAACCTAAATCTGAAAAATACAGCTACCCTCAAGTAAAAAAGATGTCGATAGAAAATGGACAGTCTCCTCCTCTTCCTTTTATCTGGATTTAAATTAATGTAAAGATTTTCCAAAACCAGAGAAATTCAGAGAAGTATTTTGTTGTGGGGTTTGGGGTTTTTTGGGTTGTGTTTTTTTTGGTTTTTTGGTTTTTTTGTGGGTGGGTGGTTTTTGTTCGTTTATTTGAGGAGGGCATTTGTTCTTTCAGGGGATGGGGGTTTATTTGGTTATTCTGCTTTGACACAAATTGAGGGCCATATTCCTGATTACCATATGAGCTATTACATGACACTGATGAATATTTAATGAGCCCTCTGTATTTTGGGAGGAATTGCATCATACAACTACAAAAGCTAAGTTAAGAAGTCATCATATTTCCCTCTGTTCTACAGTTATAGCTACCCATTTAAATTATTTTAAGATTTAGTATTCAGATCATGTCCTACAGCTAGAAAAAGCTATTTATAAAACTTACATAAAGGACATTAACCTTAAGCAAAAACATTCAGATCTGGAGGTGCAAAGTGAGGATCCAAAGTCCAAAGTTACACATTCAGATAAATGGTTTATGTATTTGGAAACACAACTGAAACCTCCTCCTTATCAAGAGGTAAACCCATGCCCAACACTTTGTCTAGTGTCTCACTGCAGTTTTGATGCAGAAAGGTGAAAAAGCAGTGAGACAGTGTTCTGCCCTGTGCTCAGTCTATTTTGAGCAAAGCATGTAAAGAATCCATCAGCATCTAAGTTCAAATCAGGAATGCATTTCTGAAGTGAAATGCTTAATCTCTTAATCATCCTCACTCACAGCATTTTGGTTTGCTTTATGAAGGGTCCCAGAGAACCAAATTGGTTTTGGATATAACTAAAGCCCTGCATGAATGCACTTGATGCACTACAGCTCTTAAAAAACCCAAACAAATAAAAAACCACAACCCAACCACACAATCATGGAAAGCAGACCCCCAGGACCAGCATTTCAGTCTACAGATCATCTCCTACACCACACACTGCCTGCTAACACAGACAGAGCCCAAGATGAGGGGTGCACAGCAAGCGATTCACACGCACTGCTAAGAATGTTACTAAACACTTGGAAAGCTAAAATACAGTTATCAAAAGAATTGTACATTATAATTATGGTGGGTTTCTCTTCACGTCATAGAGAATTTTAAACCATTAATTAAGTGGTTCTAGTGCTTATTGCAAACATTCATGGCACTTGACCCCCGCTGCATTTCTGCTGAAAGTTAACACAACAAACTGAGCCTGGGGACTAATCTCTGCCCTCGGTCTGCACTTCTACAAGAAAAAGTAATGCTTAGAGGAATAAAAAGAATTTATTGCATTAAAAAACCCCAAACCAGAAGAAACAACCTTGGTCTTGAAATAAGTACATGTTTCAAAACTTTAAATAATCACCAATATACAATTTACCCACCTGTGGCACAGCAAGAGAACATTTTGCTACAGCATCATAAGCCTTTTTATACCTTCCCAGTTCATTCAAAGCTTTTGCTTTGCGATAGAGAGCTCTGAAATTGTTTTCATTCAATCTTAATGCTATCTCACAGTCTTCTAGAACTTTTTCATGCAATCCCTAGGAGGAGAAAAAAGAAAAAAAGACACTAATCAGAACTATTATCATAGAAATAGTGAACTGTATTAGATAGGTACTGAAACACTATCAAACATTCACCAAGGCCACTGTACAGCGCATTTTTAAGTTTTGCTAAGTCACCAAATTAGGCAACTAAAAACAAGTGGGGCCATCATTATGTAAAATCCAGTACCAGTTACAAAGAAAATTTAGCTTTTTCACAAGAGCCATCTTGTTCCACAGAGAAAGCAGCCAACTCAGTGCAGTCAGCAGTGGAAATGGATAAAAATACTGTTCCATCAAATTCCAAGCCTAGTATGACTCTTTTATGCTAATTCTAGTATTAGTAACTAAAAATACCTCAATTATACTTGTAAATAGCTTTTAAAGAACGTGCCAAAGTGATGATTTGAAACATGCCAATCCTCAAACTACCATCAAGAGCTTTTCACTCACTAGACTTTGTCTTCATACCCTGTTTGCATCCTGTTCTGGAGAAATCCTAGTTTAAACAGAAGCTTACCATATTTGAAAAACATGCAATCCTGTTCACGTGCAGCTTCTCTAAAACATCATCAGAAACATGGATTTCTTCAGAATTAGCATAATCGGCTATGTTTATAGCTTCTGTATAATGACTCAGTGATCCTCTCCAATCACCTTCTCGATATACGTCATTTCCTTCATGAAAAAGATTTCTAACAAGATCTCGTATAAATAACTGGAACAAAGAAAAGAAAAACTCATCAACAGCAGTTTCTTTTTCACTCTCCGTACTTCCAAAGAAAATCTTAAACAGAAAATTTATACTTGTAACTTCATGGAATCGGAGTGAAATGCAAAACTTTTGTCTACATTAGCGTTTCTCTTCTGACATTTTTCCGAGACAATCTCAAAATGTATATATATGTTCCCCATACTCTTTCAGCAAGCAGCAGCCATAGCAACTGGCAAAGCAGGAGAACACAAAAGCTGCTTTGCAAAAAGGGTTTTTTCATCAAAATGTGAATGACTGCATTTTTATCTAATATGTTCTCAAATCCAATGAAACCACCTATCACTGGAAAAAGAACTAAAAAGACAAGTCTGAAAATGCAAGCCAAAATTATGCAAAACCATAACATACGCAGAAACAAAATGTGTTCTGAAGGTTTCTGTGACTGAAGTCCTTTTCTCTTACTTTTGCTGTGCTACTCTGAACTTTACTCAGAATAGCATATTGTTTTATTCAATTAATGCCCCAAATTTATCCCCAACACCAGTACAGAAAGACTTCATCAGAACTGCTGTATGAGTAAATTCTGGACACCCAAATATCTGAACACCCGTATTATAATGTCAGTAGTTGTCCAGTTCCAATATTGAGACTTCTAAAATTACCAGTCATACTGCATCATTACCTAAATGATGACTAAAACCGAGATTAACTATAATAATACAGGTCCATATTAAAAACCCTTCTAGAAATTAGTAAGTCATTTTATTACCTCATATTGTTCTTGTGTCCCTGGATAGGGCAAAGTAGATCTAGAAAAAAAATCACAAACTTCACTTATTATACATATTGCTTAAAAGACAATCACTCTGAGGAATGCTGGTTCTTTGTAAAAACAGCCTTGCTTCTGCAACAGGCAAATCTCTGCATTTTGCCCATAGCCTGCCCTGAACAAGGAAGAGTGCTCTAGATGAGTTTTGATTAAAAAACTGTGCTTTGTTCTTACTAATGGCTCATTTTCTTTAAAGTTACATAGTGAGTCTGAGCTCTGCTGTTTGAAACATATCAAGGTTTTGAATGCTTTGAGTTTTAGACATCACTGTTGTTTGTTTTAAAGCAATTTCCTTCCTCTCCTCCTCTGTGCAGAACCATATTAGAGATCAGGGGAACTACAATCTTCTTGTAAGTACCATAAAATGACAAATTATCTGTCAAAAAACCACATCAATTTTAATTAAGTCATACCAATGACACAACAGGAGTTTTAAGAGTTCTTTTGTATGACATGCAACAGAGATTTTCTCTAGCACAGAAAAGAGGTCTTTACTGCTACATTTTCAGGAAGAAAAGCAAGAATCCTTTCCTTTTGCATACAGGTTAATTGAGATTCTGTTTTAAAATGGTCAGGGTTTTGGGGGAGAAGGTTTTGTTGTTGGCATTTTTGTTGGTTGGTTGATTTTTGTTTTTGTTTTCAAATAATGTCTTATATGAGCAGTGAACTGGTATGAAATTTCAAAATTATTTTAAGACAGTCAGGATCTTCAAAATAATTGGGCATTGACCCAAATGAAAATTAACTATTCAGATGATTTCTCAATAGCTTAAATTTTAGCTCCAGAGAGTGGAAACATTTAGGTAGTGCTGAGCAAACCCATCCCTTTCAGTAGCAACCTAATCTTAAGGTGGATTTTCAGTCTAGCAACACCTCTGACCCACAAAAAAAAAAATTTAAATGCTAATTTTTATCAAAGGCAGGAAAGGAATAACCTCTCATCTTCAATTTGCTCTGTTTAGGAACAAAGAGGAGTGGTGTCTTTTCTTTAAAGCTGCTCCCTGTTTAACATATTAGTGCTAGCAAATATTCTGAGAAACACAAAAGGCCTTTCCCAGAGCTATCCATCTCACAGAGATACATATACACATGTGAATGAACATACAAGAGTAAAAACCACAAAATCATACTCTATAAACTGGAGTCCTTTCTTAATGTCTTGTTGTCTAGTGCTTCTCTCTTCCGACACATTGGACATGTTATCCTGAACATCCACTTTTCGGATATGCCACTCCTCAAAAAGGAAGAGAGATAAATGGCTGTTATAATACATTTCAGTGTGCATTTGGACCAGAAGAATCCACTCTCACATCAACACTAAGTCTATTGTACAAAGATGATTCTGGACCAAGCTTCAGAGACCACTGCAGAAACTCCTGACACAAGTGAAGCACCCACAGCGACAGAGGGAGAAGCCCCAGGTGACAACCAAACACCCCCTCTGTCCATGCCTACTTATACAACATTTCTGCAGAGAACCTTTCTTCCAATTTCTAATTTATCTGTGGTTTCCACTCACTTCCTCCAGATGATGCAGAGTCCTGTTAGTGTAACTGCACCAAGCTACAAGTCCAGCTTCTCAGATATTACTGCTAAACTGAGCTGAAGTTCCATACTGGCCCCTTCTAACAGCTTTACACTTCTTTTATTTGCTTGTTGAAGTAGAAATAAAGTCAAGATCCTGGTATATTTATTAATAAAACCCCAACTGATGAGATAGCTACCATGAAGTCTAGTTCTACAGCATCTCATCATCCCCCAAGCACTAGGATGAAATTAGAAGCAAACACTACTGCTTTATTAATATCTACCAGTCAGACAAGGTGAAAACCTTGGACATTTCACCAGTAGCAAAGATTCCCTTCACTTGAAAAATTGAATCACTTCCATGTAATTCCACATCATCAGCCTGACATTTCAATTTAATTTGTCTCAATCAGCGATTTTTTTTTTTTTAGTGTCTTTTAACTTACTGGATTTACAAATGTTCAAGTTAAACAAACTAAAATCTCCCTAATCTTCAATATAAGGCTATTTGAAGTATGCTGTTACAACTGTACATGGTTATGCCCAACTGTGATACAAGAATACAACTTATTTTTCCAAAAAAAGGACCAATAGGACAAAGTTTTATTCTGAAAATACTCAAGTTCAGAAAAAGGCTTTTAGCTAGAGGAAATGCGTATGTTTTGTGAAGAAAATTATTTTTTGTGGGAATTTATAATTTAAAAAAAAATTGAACTATATGCAGTACACTTCTGTTTGTCTTGAAACTAAGTTTAAAAAAGCCAGTATTTTGTGCCAGCTTGCCATTTCACATCAATGGCAGAAGAATGAAAACAAAGCAAAATGAAAAACAAACTAACTCCCAGCAAACTCCACAAAATCCCAACTGAGGATGGAAACAGGCTGCAGAAGATATCCTTTCTCTGAATGATTTGGAATAAGGAAACAAAATGAAGAATTTTCAGCTCTAATAATGTTTAAAAACCCTTCCAAAGCCCCTTAAATGAATGTATGAAGTCTAGACTACTTTAAGTCATTACGAGTTAGTCCTGTTGTAACACATTCCTAAAACGAGCATAAAAAATGAGTAATTTTCTTAAGGTCGCTAAACAAATTATTGGAAGCACTCCAAGGTCCCCATTTCACCTCACTTCCCACTGTGACCTCTAGCAAGAGCAAGCTTTATAAAAACCATGAAAATAAAACCCAGTCTTTAGATAAATATCATGGACAGCTGTGATAGTTCACTAACAGGAATTTCTCAGATATTGCTTGCTTGGGTAGATAATAGCCCTCAGTAATTTACTCTCCAGGGAGGAACTAACTCTTTTTCATGTCATTTTACACATCACCTTTTCTTCCATAATAACACATACTGTGCTTTTGGCCTCTATATTAAAGACTTTTACTATATGATAAAGGTTTTAATAAATAACAGCATATCTATGAAGAAATCAAAATACAAATGCCTAAAGCACATTTTCTTGGGCATCTGAATAGTTTTTATTTACTCACTTGTGGATTAAGTTTTAGAGTTCAAACAAAGTCTTGTAAGAATAAGAAATTCTCACACTAACCAAAGAAAGCAGGAATATTAGCACATGCTTTCCCTCAGAAGTAAGCTTTGAAAAACACATTTTAGTCCTGTGAATTAACAGCTGACAATGTAATACTCTGCCACACAAGAGTCTTGCATATACCACAATCTGGGCAAATATTAATATCAGCTTTACTAATTTTAAGAAATCCCAGTATTCCACCCCAACTTGCAAGGAGATGAAGGAAGTCCAACACAGTAACACCTGCATTTATTTATCACCTCTAACATAACATTAAAGAACGATATATTGAACTTAAGGATGTGCAGATCCAATTTCTCCACAACAGTAAAGTTAATGGAAATGTTACAAACTGGCATCACGTATATAAGAATAGCTAGCAAGTGATGAACATATGTGAGCGCTGAAATTTATTATTCAAAGCAGTTTTCTATTTTTTTCCTATTCATTTGCATCCACAAGATATTCAGGCAAAAATTATCTTTCCTTAGAATACTTTGACAAACAAACTGGCCCAATATTTGATGATTTTGCAGAGTATTTAAAATTATTTCAGATAGCACCTTTAACAGTATCTCTTCCACCCAAATTTTCTTTATATACTCTGGAGCAACCAGAAACATGTTAGACTCAGCTACATACAAGGCAAATCATGTCTTGCTTTTTAATGTCATCCATCCACCTTCCAAGATGAAACCCCCACCTATTTAGCAACAGCTCTTCTTCTCCATTTGCAGGGACTGAATTTAAAGAGGAATTAACTTATGTACATACATACAGTTAAACAGTATAATGTTGCTTTGTTGCTTGAAAAATTACAAGAAAAGCAAAGCCTGTTGTTTTACTCTTCGTGCAATTCACTGACAGAAACAACCTAAAGGAAAGAAAAAATAGTATAGGAGCTGAAAAAAACCCCAAACAACGCAGATTAATGTATCACTAATTAACATCACAGGCAGAACTAACTGTTGCACTAAATGCAGTATTTCTACAACTGCTGCTATGATACCAATACAAGCTCAATTTACTTAATGTAGTAAAGAAAAAAAAAAAAAAAGCCGCCTAAACCCAAACATTTAAAAGAACAATTTATCCTGTTTTATCTTCATCACAGGCTTTAACTCATCCTGTTTCCCAGAAGCAGAAGCCAAGTAACAGAAAGTACCCTGCCAGGAGCCAGTGACACCTTCTCTGACAGATGCTGGTCCACTTACACAAACAAGAGACACGAAGGACAACAGGTTTGTGCCAGTGCAGGCACACAGGAATACCTCCACTTCTCTCTTATACAAAGCCACTTATGCCTCTTCCTGGTTATTTGCCTTCCTTCCAGCACATGGCAAGACAGTTTTCTTCTTTTCTGTATTTTGGCACTTCTAAGGCATTCAAAATACATTTTAAAGCACATTCCCAATATCTAGCATATACCATGTGCCATATTCAGGAACAAGGGCTTTCAATACAATTGCTAGACAATCTTTGCAAAGTAAATCTTTGGAACACAAGTGAATAAATTCATACAGAATACAGAATGAGTTTTTCTGTAGAAGGAATACAGGCCTTGGCTATTGTAAAAAGGAAGGTCACACTGTAAAAATTTAAGAGTCGAGCCTTTCCATATCTAAATTGCAGGACCAGAGAGCAACTATCTACAGTTTGCCACACACACAAGTTCCCCCAGTCGAAAATTCAGTCCCAAAGGACAGAGAACTGGGAAGGACTGATCCTTTCTCCTCCTGCACAGAGTTTTGCACATTGCTTATTTAGAGACGAATGGAGAATGCTGTGAAAAAGCATAACATCATTTGGGGACCAGAAATACCCCACTGGGAATTAATGACCTTCAGCTGACAAAATAATTCTGCTATTGTTTGTTGTAGATATTTATGGCTCTGGCTATTATAAATACTTCAAGTAAGTATTCTCTGCACCTTTAGGCCTAAATGCTGAAAACTGGAAGTCAGTGATCCTTGCTGCACTTCTCTCTCCACAGAAGTAAAACTTACAAAGCAAGGACAGTGTACAGATGTGTTCTTTTAAATTACAGGAGCATATCCTCTTACCATGTATCACTGAGTTCACTATTAACACAATTACTAGGTTACAGGAATCTCAAATTAGATCTCTGTACAGTACAAAGCACACTGACAATTTGATCGTTACTGTGGTTGATAGATCTCTACCAGCCTCAGCGGTTCAGCTGAATTACCAAGTAAAATCACACCAAGTGAAGAGACCCCTTCTGTATTCTAGCATCAGGCTTCTTCCCCCTCAGTTCTGTCAGAAATTAAGCCATAAGCTACACCATCATACCTCAAAACTTTGGTCAGAAGCTGTGAAACCAGAAGCCTGTGTATAAAACAACACCACAAACAGCTCACCAATGTTTCCATATAGGAAAACTGTACTCCAGAGGAGAGAAGTTACACCCTAGAGTAAAGGGAATACTGCAAAGAGAAGAGCAAGGCTGAAACAGAACAGCAAGAATGAAGCTATGACTAAGAGGAAGGCAGTATAAATCCCTTTCACCCACAAGAAGCAAAAGCCTGTCTCTGCTGCTACCTCCTGCACCACTAACAGCAGCGACAAGCACAATACATTCAGGCACTTGGATCCAAGAGCTATATACGTGTAATTCCCACCCCAGGGGCACAGGAAAGCACAACTCTGCCTCGACAGAGCCGAGTGAGAAGTGGCACACGTGCAGCTACACCCAAACCGCTTCCTTGAGAGATGCCACCAACACAAACATCTCCATCACCCACAGCTCCAACCCAGCCAAGGATCCAACTGGACATGGAGCATATGACATCAGAGAATAAGCCTTGTCAGAAAGCAGACTTGTCAAAGCCGTTTTATTGCCCATCCCAACCACGTGACAGATTAAAAGCATAATTACAGATAATAAACTACAGTGCAAACCAAAGCGTGCCTTACAGAGATTGTAAACTCATCAAACTTGGACTGGCACCAAAATAATAAAAAAAAAACCAACCCAAACCAGATATCTTAATACAAAATCTGTATAGAACAAATACATTCCTCAGACAGCAAAAGCACAAAAGATTTTACGTTCATGTTCATGCACCACTGAGCTGTTATATGAGACATTTCAAACATGCAAGATACTGGGGGAGAAACAGGAAAAACATTACACAACACACATTTCAAGAGTTCCGAGTTAACTCGTCTGCTTAATCTAATACTTCTGGCCACAATCACAGAATTCTGTTATGTCAGCTCAAAAAAACACCTAACACAGACAAAACTCAGTTCCACTTTTTATTTCTGAACAGTGACCTTCACTGTAGTCAAAGTGAAATATCTGAATAAAAGTAAACAGAATATATAACAGTAATTTAAGACCTATTCATTTCCCACTCTTTACTTACCTTCGGTATTCAGTTGCATCTCCTCCCACTTGTTCTCTACCCACAAAATAATAAGATACTGTTCAAGATTTATTTTCTATTTTCACGGCTTTGCTACATTTTTTTTTAAATCCATGTAAGAAACAGGAGAAAACAAAGACGCTTTGTGAAGTCACTTCATTTCCCCAGGAAATTAAGAAATGGGGCTGGAAGGCTTCAGTTTATGGTTCTCTCAGATATTTCAGTAAAGAACAGATCCAAAAACCTGACTGAAGGAGGAGCATCTTACCAATAATCTAGATTTATCAACAGGACTTAAACCAATATAAACTTTGATACCCGATTTTGATGACTACAATCGACAATATTTGAGTTTCCTGGCTGGTTTTGGTTCTGGGGTTGGTTTGGGGTTTCTTTCCCACTTCCTGTAAGACAGTTCTGACTTTCTGTAACAGAACACTTCCAGCGCTGCCACCCGCAGCTGCCCGAGCACACCGAAGGCACGGGGCACGGGCACCTTCCCTGGGCCGGAGGAACGACAGAAGTCACCGCGCACTTGTTAGCGCGGACAGCCCCAAAAACTCGTCCCGGGGGGACGCGGGCACAGGACGGGCACCGGCCCAGCCTCTGTCAGTGCTCTCCGCGGTCGGTTCCAGTCATGGCGCAACAGGAGAGCTCCCAACCCGCCGGTTGTGCTGCCCCCAGCGCGCCGCGCCCGCCCGCCGCCTTTGTTCGCGCCGAGCGGCTCCGGCAGCCGGGGGGAACCCTCCAAGGGGGCCCGGCCCGGTCGCGGCTCCGGCGGGACCGACAGCGGCCGCGGCCGGGA
>VZRV01002476.1:1271893-1420291 GCA_013398115.1 Falcunculus frontatus | reverse complement strand
GTGACCGCTTGTACAGACACCGGTACGACCGAGCCCGGGACCGCCACCACCCGGGACCGCCGCTGCGGGCAGCGGGGCGCCGCAGCCCTTTAAGGCTACTGTTGGTTCTCCCGGAAGCCGCGTGACGTGGACAGCTCGCGGGATTCCTCGCGCCCAGTGACGTCACGCCTGGCGGAGGGGGCGCTGCGCGTGCGCCGGGGGCGGGGCTGCCGCCGCGCCTCGCGCTGTGCGCGCGCCCCAGTGCCCTGAGGGCCGTCAGGCGGCGGGGCCGCGCTCAGCCGAGGGGAGCGTGCGGGAGCCCCGGGGCTTGGTGTGAGCTGCGCTTCCTCATGTCGGAACACACGAAATGAAAACGCCTTTGCCCGATAAAAGCCCCTGACTGAGAACGAGGCCGAAGGGGCGCTGTGCTGTCCTTCCTTTAAGCGACGGCCGTGGTCAGTCTGACCAGCGTCAGGTGCAGGCGGGGACATCTTCCCTGGGACAGGCAGTAAAACCCCTGGCCGGGCAGGGTCACCATCCCTGGAACAGGCAATAACACCATCCTTTGGCCGGGCAGGTGGCACACACTCCCTACCCACGGAAAGGCCAGATTGGAGCTCTCTTCAGTGCTCTCTCAGATGAGGGGAATTGGGTTTTCCCCTCTCGGACAGTGGACACGATTGTGTTCTGATAACATCATGACGAACATGGTGAAGGGTCTGGAGGGGAAAGCCATTGAGGAGTACCTGAGGTCACTTGGCTTGTTCAGCATGGAGGAGACTGGAGTCAGACATGGTTGTGGTCTTACAGCTTCCTCATGAGGGCCAGTGGAGGGGCACACACTGATCTCTGCTCTGGTGACCAGTGACAGGACCTGAGGGAATGGCAGAAGTTGTGTTAGGAGAGGTTTAGGTTGGATATAAGGAAAAGGTTCTTCCCCAAAGGGTGGTCAGATGTTGAACAGGCTCCCCAAGGAAGTGATCAAAGCACCAAGCCTGACAGAGCTCAAGGAATGTTTGGACAGGTCTCTCAGGCATATGGTGGGATTCTTGGGGCTGTCCCATGTAGGACCAGGAGTTGGACTCAATGACTTTTGTGGGTCCTTTACAACTAAGGATTTTCTGATTCTGTTTCTGTTTTTTCAGCAGCATTAGTGATGGCAATGTCAATAGTGCAGTTGACCAGTCCTGTACAGATGGCCCCACAAATACTATGGTAACTGATGTGACCTGTATGGTAGGACTGCATAAAGAAACATTTTAGAAGTTTTAACCAGAATAACATGAAGATTAAGCTACCACTAATCAAGACTGGAAGGAATACAGCCAATTAGTAGTTTATCTGGTGAAGTTATACTGATGGAAAGTTCCTTGACCTGGTGAGGCATGAAACATTTATTATTAATAAATTCATGTATTAAACATTGTTCCAGTCTAATTACCCTATAGGGACTGTTTCTAAATTGTTGAAACTTCGCCTTGAGGCTTTTCCCAGTTCCAAAGGGTGAATTACCTCCCTCTGATCTCAGCCCTGTGATTCTTGAGACTAAGTGTGACAATTCAATCACAGCAGTCAGATATTAAATACTTAGTGCCTAAGTGTATATTATGGCATTTAACAGATCTCTAGGAGTCACTGTGAAATTGGGCCTTTGCTTACTGCAGGATCTAAAGGGACATGAAAGAAACAGAAAAAAGGATCATGCGAAGAACAAGAGTTACATCCATGGATCATAAACCATGAAATAGACCATAAAAACAGTAAGATGGCTTATCCAATTCCAAACTACAATTGTTAGAACACTAAGCAGCTTAAGAAAGCACGCAGTATGATCATTCTCATCCAGAACAACAAACCACTGCTGAGGTAAAACCTTTTGGCTGGTGGTAACACAATGAAAATATTAATCTTAGCTGTTAATCCTTTTGATTTATAGTTATTACATAAATCATGTTGCTGGTTTTTCCAAGCCTGCTGGTAGGATTTGCTGCATACTGTTCAGCTGGAGAGAATGGCCTGTTGGGAATTCTGACTACTTTGGGAATACTTCAGATGTAATACAGATTGCAAATGTGAGCCTGAAAATCGCATCAGGTAAAGTTAAATTACTAAAATGTCTATACAAATACCCTGCCTTTCAAACTGTTAGAAAACAAAATAATTTTTCAGTTAGAATTAGGAGGTTATTGAACAAGTTCCTGACTTTAAAAGTTACATTCCTATAAAATCTGGAATAAGTTTATGAAAGAAAACAAGCAAAGGGACTTCTCTTGAACTCTAAACAAACTTCTGGAGGGGAGACAAAACCAGCCTGACTTTTTATAATTCAAATATTGTAAGGTAAATTGCTTTGGAACCCATATTTATTATGTGCTCACTGATCAAGAGGTTTACATGGGTGTGAATGACAGTTCCAGATGAGTGGAAGACAAGTAAGTTTTTCCAGTGTATTCCTTAATCTGCAGCCTCTGAAGGCCTTATCATGTAACACTTTCTAACATGAGGAGTACAGTTCACTGGAACTTCTGATGTGAATAAGTTATTTATGCGTGGAGATAATTTGAGGAATGTACTCCCTTCAAAACTGTTTTGATTTTGCTGTTTCAATTTTTTTTTTCAATTTGAATCAAGTTCTTGATATTTCCCAGACTCAGAATTCCATAATAAATATATGGATGATGACATTGCTCTCTTTCCTCAAACAGTGGCTATGGAACATATGGTTATTCCAACTCTGCATGTGTCATGGGAAGAAAAAAAATCTCCTTGAATAAATAAACCAGGAAATTTTTTTTTTTTTTAAACATCTGTAAAAAGAGTCAGTTGTGGTCAGACATGAAATGTAACTACTAACCAAGGAAATATTCCACAACAAAGAATGTATACATTCTGTAAAATTTCACCAAGACAGAGCTTTATACAAAACAAGAGTGTGAAAAGGAGAACTCCTTTGGTGAAGGCGTGCTTGGGGGTATTGACCTGAATTAACCAAACTGCAGTACTTAAACCATATTAGAACTTTATGAGAAGAGAAACCTGCAAAATTAAACTGAACTAATTTAGGTGACTTAACCAAAATACTGCTCTTTAGTCAAAGTAATCATGTGTAAATTGAATATAGTCTAATGTAATCCATTCTAAAAGTCAATTTGCAGTTGGTGGCTGTTGTTCAATTTGCTGCCACTACTTGACACAGCTCTTTTGCTTAGGATGCCCAGAGGTGAGTGAACATTTCTCTGCCCACAACAGGAAGATCTACGGCACATTCTTGTAGCTGGCCAGCATATGGAGGAGGACTCTCACTGAAGGTATTGCCAGTATTAGGTTTTGTTTCTGCTTTTTTGTGGGTAGTGATGGATTCTTAATATCTCTGTGATAAAACATTGATTATTGCATGCAAGTTATGTTCTTTGTGGTATTTTATTTGTTGTCATGTGATACCATGCTTTTGAAAACCCTGACCCACTGCATCACTGAAACAGCAAAAGCTTTTCCTTTTGAAATGCTAATGAAATTGTACATTATAATTTCCAGCACTTACGGTCAAATTATGGGTTTGAGCCATGAAAATAGGATGACTTTTACTTTAGTAGCAACTACATCAATCTCTACATTTTTTTTAATCCATGCGGGAAAAAATATCCTATAGTAGACAACACCTCTGTATGAATGAAGAGGTTGTGGTGGGTTTTTTTTACTTTTTGGCTTATTCTTTCTTAAATATCTATGAATTGTAACTTGGTTACCCTCGGACTTGAGCTGGGATGTTGCAAAGCTGTGATTGTGACTCTTCACTCTAACAACCATTGAAGTTCAGTTGCTTTTTGCGTACCGCTCTTGCCCTGGCAGAGACGTGATTTCTGCTGTCGATAGACCGTGGTGGAGGGGGAGCAGAGTATTTGACAACAGCCATAGGTCAAGTTAAACTATAACTTTCATGGTCTGAGCCCGAGGTTACCTATGAACCGTTAGTTTCCTTGGGAAACTATTCAGCATTTTTAAAATTAATTTAAGATTTCTTGCATGTTAAAATTTTGTTAGAATTGGTGGAAGGCAGTGAAACACCTGTGGGTTTTTACAACACGTTTAGTATCTTGGATTGATTTCAATGTCTCAATCGTAATCCGCGGCAAAAATTAAACCCAAGTGAGCAGCCATTCCGTAGCGCCTCTCCGGGGGTTATCTCGCTCGATCCAATGGGAATTTCGCTGCCACGGGCCAGCAGGGGGAGCGAGGCCCTCCCGGGCCGTGTCTGACCCGGCCCACGGCAGCGAGGGACAAGGATTCCTCTGGGCTGGAAGGCGCAACCTTAGAAAGGACTGCGTGAATTAAAAAAAAAAAAAAAAAAAAGTCAAGCCATTTCAGTGCAATGTTTGAGCACACAGAAACCAGACATATTAAGCGGGGCTAAGCTGGATTGTGTTCCTGCCAGCCACCATCAGGAGCATTAGCTTCAGGCCTCAGGATAGCCTCAGAGGAGAGTCATGAGTAAAATATGTTGCATTGCAACAAAGTCATGGATGACTGCTCTACTGAGGATGTGAACAGAAAAAACACAAAACCATTTTTGAAATGGGTGGCTGGCTACTGATATTCTGTTAGCCAGAAGAAGAAAACAAAAAGGGTGTGGTGTAATGCCAGTCTCTGTGTTTAACCTTCTCTGAAGGGTGGTAACAGTTATAATGTGCAGGTGGGAGATGGATCTACGTTTTTTTCCCCAGCGAGCTTTACTCCCTGAGGTATCTAAGTTACTCAAAGCTCTTAGTATGTTTGGCAACAAATCGAACTGCACCATCTCACTTTGGCAGGGGGAAGGATAAGAGACAAAATCGTTAGCTGTGGGTGGTGTTACATCTTAGACTGTCTCCTGATGGTGACACACACACTTTGACAGGAAGAATGGCAAAACTGAAGCCATTCCTGAAAATGTCTCTAGAGCAAATACCCAAACCCTCTCTTCAAGAATGCTGTTATAAAAATGCCATAGTTTATTTTTTAATCATTACAATCAAGGTGCCTAGCTAAGATAGTCTTCCTAAGCATTGGTTGTCCAAAGTATGTGAAAATTTGCAGATAAAGCTTTTTGCTGGACTACAAAATTCAAGATTTGTTTGCAGAGCCACACACACACAGAGCTTTAAAAATGTGGTTTAAAAATGAAATGGAAGATTCTGTGTTAATTCAAACAAAGAATACTAAAGAGTAAATAAATTTGAGAGGCTGATACAAATAAAAGTTCTGTTCTGCAGGCTCTTAGTAGATTAAATTCAGTTTTACACCCTACTGAGCCTTGACGCTGCATACTCTTAAGATCTGTAAATCTTTTAAGGTGCTTTACTATTTGCTTAAGAGAGTCATACATTTGCAAAATTTCTTATTATCGGAGAAATGTAACCGTGTAGACAAAAAGGCTGTAATTCAGTGGGAATCATATATAGATTGTTTTAATTCTTGATTTAGCAGTAACTTATCTATCCTAGCTGATTACAGGTAATGAGAAGTCAGAAGTCCAGATAGTTCTGTGAGCAGTTCTCACTTCATGTCCAGGGAGATAAGGACCCTTTCTGACAGTGCAGGATGTGTCTTGAAAAATGAGATACTGCTTTATTTGTATCAAGATACTTCAGGGATTCAAGGGCAGCACATAATTAAGTTTTTAGTTTGTCAACTCTTCTTTCAGAGACGCTTTTCATTTTATTAATATTATGTTAGTCTTTCAGTTTCTCTGAAAAAAAAATACTAGAACTTTTCCTACCCTTTCAAAATAACCCCTTTTTTCCTTGTTATTTGTTATGGTTAGGAATGATTAAATGTAGCAATCTATGTCTTATGCTATTGGATTATTTTATTCTATTCCATTTTCTCAGAACTGCTGTCTTATTTGTAGGTAACAAACAGGCTTTGGAGATTAAGGTGAGGAAAATCACACCTATTTTCTGACCTGTTTGCTGATATAATATTTACCTCACTGTTGTAACTAGCTAACCCATTATCATGAGTTTCAGCTGTTTACATCACGTCTCAATTTTATCATTTGCTTTTCTGTAACTGTGGCTGCACTGACTAATTTAGCAATATAAGGTGTGTCTGATTACTTCCTTTGGAAGACAGAAACTGTCACTGTATCCAGTGCTAGCATGAAACTCAGGAAGTGTTTTATTCAATGCATTATGCTCGCTGTAGCTGTACTTTAGAGCTATGTTTTAGTTACCTTCAATATCTTGAGTTTTCACCTGACCTTGTCCATATTTGCTCTGCTTTCTATTTAGAAGTTGATTACAACAGGTCTTTAATGCTAGAGAACTCCGCTGTAACTGAAAAGATGGAATAGGGGTAAAGTGAATTGATCTCTTTTCTATCACAGGTTATATATGAGGTTTTAATCTGGCCATAAAGAAGATGGGGGAGGGGAAAACAGTGGTTTGTAGTCTAATTCAGTTAAAGAATGGTGCTTTGCCAAGTAACACAGCAGAATAGGAATACCTCTCTCCACAGGGAGTTTCCTGCCAGAATAGCAAAAAACCCTTTATTTGTTTTTTAGTTTTGCCAAGATCTAGAAGGTCTCAATCTCTTGGTAATGTCAAACACAAATTAGTGTGACTTTTAGGAGTGTATATTTAGTACAAGCTGTCCAGGAGAGACCAGGGAGGAAGGTGTGTGCTGGTGCTGCTGCCTTTGCACATGCTCATGCCTGTGTGCAAGCAGACTCGTCCAAATGAAGCCCTTTTGGAAAGTAAATGTTGTGTAGCTGTCGAATGCTCAGCCCCAGCGCACATTTCAGGGGTTAACTTTGCAACGGCTTTAGTCCAAGCACAGGTTGAATGTCGTGGTTGGAGCACACCTTCCTGTCTTATTCCCCAAAGGAATCCCATGCTCTGAGACAGCTCTATCAAATGAACCAAAGCATAGTACATGGGGACAATCAGTTTGGCTCACTTTTGAGCCATAGTGAAGTGCTAAATCAAACACACACTTGGTGAGTTAGATTGCTCTGAGCAGGAGTGATCTCTCTGAAGCAAGTTTTGCAGGAGACTGCCGAGGGTTGCTTACAATCCTCTTGAAGCTGGCAATCAGATTATCCTTTTCGTAGGTGAGCTAAGTAGGTTAAACATCTTCAAAGCCTCTAAACTGTATCTCTCATATCCTGAAAGCTATTAACACATCAGCACTGAGTCTGCTTCCCTGCAGTCTTAGGTCAAAGGGGCTAAATGTTACCCCTTTCTGCCTTGCTTAATCATATCCATGTGTCTAAAACAGAAATTCCCCAATGATCTTATTGGCTCTTATGAATTCTCAACTCTTTCCATGGACTATGGAGGAAGCTCAGGCCCTTCATATAGAGAATGTCACCATGATGCTCAGGCGTAGACCAATACCCTAATTCCTGCAAACAGGATAAGCATTTATTCATCAGCTTATCTTAACTGTCATACTTATTCCAAAAGGTCAAGGAGTCATCCAAAACTCAGGTTTACAAGGACTAGTAAAAATGGCAAAGTGTCTTCAAGCTGTCTGAGTATAAAAACATACTTAAGGAATTCTTCAGATTCACCTCTGACACTTTGCAAGCAACTGGAGTTTCAAGTCCCTGACAGTAATGTTTGCTTTCTAGTTTCTATCATTCTGCTCCATGTTACAAAAATACTGAAAAAATAATTTAATAATGTCTCCTGAAATGTAGTGAAACAAAAGCCATGTTACAAAACTAACAATTTTATATATACACTGAATAATTCTGAATTTAAATAAAACTTTAAATAAGGAGTGGCCAGACTTGACTAGGGTCTTTCAAAGAAAATGCCTCTGCAGAAACACAAAGAGAATGAAGTTAGCTGATGCATTCAATGTACTTACTTATGGTTTTATATTGTTGAGCATCAAACTGATAAGAGCTACTTTTTTCTTTACAATCATTACTGAAATACAGAATTCAAAATACATCTTCTTCAGTGGGCGAGGGAGAAAAGGGTCTTCCCATCCTCCTAAAACACTCACACTTTTCCAGATAAAATTTCTTTGTAGAATTCACCCTTCATTCCTTCCTGGCAATCTTAATTTCAGTTCTTGAGTTTTCTTGGGCAAGTAAGTGTTTTAAAATACAAAAAGGGTAAAGAGTATTTTAACTGTTGTCTGTCAAACTAGAAGGATTAGCATTTTAAGGAAGTAATACAAGTAGAGCAGGAAAGCATGAGAGTTCTTTGAATGCATCTCTAGAGCAACCCGTACTAGTGGAATGTGTCCCTGCCTATAGAGAGGGTTGGAACAAGATGATCTTTAAGGTTACTTCCAACCCAAACCATTCCATGACCCTATGAATGCTGCCATAGATACCCTAGGAAAGTATTTTCTGTAAAGAATTGTACATTGCATCCCTCTGTCCAGCAGTCAAACCAATATGACCCTAAAATTATAAAATCTCAGGCTAAAATTGATTTGCCATATGAGCAACACAATGCTTGGAAATTAGTGATTCCTCAGAGAATTATTCTGAATAAATTTATATATCTAAAAATAAGGTTAGCACATTTTCTTCTGTCTTGAAAGAGTCCGTATTCCCCAGTAAGCACACTGCTCAAGACTTTTGGGAAGCAAGTGTGAATTACTGTGTTAGCACTGCCTAATTTAGTAGTGCTGACATAACTGCAGCTGTGAGCTGGATTGGAAGCATCTGGGTATATACAGATTACTCCTACTAACATGCAATTTTGGAAGTGATGAGAGTTCCATGACAGTGGACTAACAGACTAACACAGTATCCTTAGTTTCATGGAGTTCTAATTGTGAACTATGGAAGAGAATCCAGAAGAACAGGCAGTTTACGGTAGCAGTTACAAATAATAGCACTGATGGAGCAGCAAGACCTTTCACAACAGTCTTAGTCCACACAGCTATTGCAAGGTAGGACATAGATACATGGGGTAATGTTTTTAGGAAACAATTGCAATTGCAACAGAATTGCACTGCCATTAAGATTGAAGTTGCTACAACAGGCAGAGTCCTGCTGTTTCTCATACTTCACTCTAATCAATTTTTCACTTTTTTCATGCTTTTAAAATCTGTTTTATAAATCCATTTTTGTGTTTCTAACACCATAGGCTTCCACAAAATTTGAGGTTTGAATTTGTGTGCTGTAAGACTCAAAACAAACCTTGGATGGTTGAGGTTTTAACTTGAATGCTGCACTCTCAAATGTGG
The DNA here is from genome assembly GCA_013398115.1 of Falcunculus frontatus. Taxonomy (NCBI): domain Eukaryota; kingdom Metazoa; phylum Chordata; class Aves; order Passeriformes; genus Falcunculus; species Falcunculus frontatus. The sequence continues at coordinate 1,411,117 of VZRV01002476.1, read as the reverse complement.
CACCCCACCCATTGGCTGCATACAAAAGGAGGTTTTTAGTTGACAGGAGAGTTAACATTCTTCCAAACCTCAGTCTGGAGCATGTATAATTATACTAAAGCATTGTTAGAAGCTATTTTAAAAGGAAATGTTGCCTGCCTTCTGAGGTTTTTCAATATGCATGTAGTCTGGGCATGTCAGCCTTTCTTTAAAACCACAGCATTGTTTTTCTTGATCAATAAGCAGCACTAGCACAGTTTAGCACAGAAAATGACAAGCAGCTGAGCTCTTCAAATTTGCACCTTGCCACTGACTTTGTAAAGAGCTTCAGTTATCCTGGGTCTCACTACTTACATTTGTAAAATGGGACTTACGCAGCTGTGATTATTTATTTGCTTTAAAAATGTATTTTGTTCTGTAAACTGCTGAATCTCAGGCATTAGATAATTTTATACATTTTTGTTACCTTTTAGGTATGTACTGGTTTAACTGAAGTCAGAACCTAACCTGTAACAAATACTGTTTATACTTTATTTATATTTTCTGAAGACTAAACCTTCTCTGACGGTCAGTTGAAACATTTTAGAATTGAACTTATTACCATTCCTTCCTTTTCTCAAAGGTCCAAATTATTGCTTATAACAAATACTTTAATTAGTACCCTACTTTTTTTCTGAGGGGTTAAAAAAGGTAGTGTTTATTAAATTTTATTTTTACTATAAAAATATGACACACTCCAAAAGTGTGTAGTCCCATCTTACTGTAAGTCATTCAGTTTTAAATAAATCCTTCCCTAATTAGGCTGTCCTGTCTCTACCTCTGGTGCCTACTCCATTCAGCATTTTCCAGACACAGGCCCCTTACAAGATGCTATTCTGATAACAGAACAGGAAGTTCTTTATCTTCTAATGCTGTGTGACTCCAAATATAATTAAATGCTTTAAGCAGGTAGACAATATGCCTTGCTTGAAGAGAAATTACTTGGGCTGGTACAAGAAATTTCAGGGCCTATAGCATAAAGGCAGATCAGACAATCTGACCTTCAGCTCGTTGAACAAATGACAAGTGACTTAAGAAGCCAGAGATAAAAAGATGATGGACAGAGGCCAGAACAAAGTGATGAAAAACAAAATTCAAAGACCAAAAACTTGAAAGCAGCAGCACAGCAGTAAGCAGTGACACTTGTTTCGAGGGTGACCCTTCTCCAAGGGATTGTGCTGCTCGGTGTTCTCACATAGGTTTCTAAGTCCAGTATTTCAAGTAAAATTAGGACTGCTGCAGCTCCTCCTCTTCCTTCAACTTGCTGTCATAATGATCATAAAATGACCCACCTAATTCCAGTCCTTCCAGTTGTGCAGTAATCAGCTAATTATGCAGGTTACAGAAAACTGAGGGGGGATGCAATATATGTGCTATGGTAGGAAATGTTTCTCTCCTTACATGAAACAAGTGATCCTTTATTGCTGGTATTATTTAGATCTTAAGATGCATTCCCTCCCCTAGGAACAGGAATGAAGTAATGGCAGAGAATTAACTACATTGCTTTACATTTTAATTCTACTTTATTGTATGAATATGCAAAACATGTTTGCACACATCCATAGACAAACTATGTGTTGCTTCAACAAAAATAAGTAAATGAAAAAGACCAGTTGATGGGAAGAAAATGGATTTTCAGCAGCATCTCTACACACAATTATCTGTGAATGTCCATATGTTTGGAAGAGTGATGTGCAGTATTGGCCGTTGGTTTTTTTGATAAAAACTATTCAGGTTTTGGTTGGGGTTTTGTTGTTGTTGTTGGTTTTTTTTGTTTTTGTGGCTGTCAGAAAGGACCAATCTAAACAAAAATTCAATATAGTATTTTACAGAATAAAAATTAGACTTGCTTATGTAATTAAGTTGACCCTCCATCCTAAATAAGACTTGAACACAAGTAAAGATTATCTGTCCCAGGCAAATCCTTCCTAGGGATTACATGGTGCATAAACTAATAAGGGTTTATCTTTTCTTCTTTCTGAGAGAGGACATAACTAGAGGAATATTAAAACATTAATGCAACATTAAAGAATTGCAAACAGAATTGGGAAATTAGGTGGTTGTGAGTCTCCCAGCAGCATCAAATCACTATTAAGTTTAGGTATGCAGATCCTATCTGCAGACACACAAAATTCAGACTACTCCATGTATGCAGAACCGTTTTGTTCTGTGAAGTAAAAATGTCAATTATGCATAAGATGTTTATTTTAAAAGATAATCTGAATATGGTCAGCATAAAATTTTGTATGCACCATATTACTCATATTTTTGGGGTACCATAGTCACAAAAAGAAGCTAGACAAAATTTTTATCACTCAGCGTAATTTAGATGAAGATACTTACGGTAAAGTAACTGAGACACAATTAAAATGTGCTGGCTTACACCCTAAAAAGGAAAAAATATATTTAGTACCTACCAACTGAAAGACTTTCATGAACACTGTAATATGGCTATTTGGGGAAACATCTGTTTATTTAAAAGGCTAATCAGTGAAAGCTATAACCTAGACTTGAAACTAGAAAGCTGTCAAAGAAGGAGTCAGAGAAATGAACTACTTTGTTCCCAGTCACTTTTTGACTGCTGGTTCTGAGATCACTCTTGACTGCATGCTAAATATATATTGTAGATAAGTACTCAGCAGAATTTAAATCCATTTAGTAAGATTCACACCTCTAACAGCTGAAGATAAAACTGTTCGTTTTAAAGCTTTACTAGGACTGATTCCTCATTCCCTTTTTTCCTTTCTGTCTTGCACATCCTGATGCCAGTTAGCACGGCCTGGTACACACAGTACAGCAAACTCCCTCACTCTGTATAGTAAATGCAAAGAGAATGGTGGTTCCATCCCTGCTGGTACAAATGGGGTTGTTCATGGCATTGGGTCTCTTAATTTTATGATGGCATTTCATATGCAATTAAAACTTTTTCTCCTTTATATGTAGGAAAAATAGCCTTCATACATGTTATTTTAAAGAATACAGCTCTATGTGTTTAGGATGGTATGAATTTTATTAGTCACAGGACCTGTAGGTAAGAGTTTTTCTAGATGGCTCGCTAGGAAATTCTGTAAATATAGTATCACCATGAGAAATTTATTTTATACTAAACCAAGGAAGCAATTTATGTATTTGGATTAGGTCAGAGAATCACAGAATGGGTAAGGTTGGAGGGGCCACAATGGGCCATCCAGTCTAATTCCCCTGCTCAAGCAGGGTCATCCTAGAGCACACGGCACAGGATTGCATCCAGATGGTTCTGGAATCTCTCCAGTGAGGGAAGCTCTACAACCACCCTGGGCAATCTGTTCCAGTGCTCGGTCACCCACAGATCATCTTCCTTGTATTAAAATGAAATCAAAAAGAATGACTAAGTCTGAAGACTGCCAAACCCATTGGTGTGCTAGTTTTCCATCTGTACTGTGGAAATTATGCAACATTTCTATATGTCTTTGAAGATTCATTGAAATCTGTAAGAGTTAAATATGATCTACCCTGAGCACTGTCACATGTACAAGGTACTGGGACTTCAATTCAGCAGCTTCCTTCACACTTCACTGTTTCCTGAGCTCTTTGTGGCAGTGAGTCTACGAGTCTTCTTTTGTCCATAATTGATCTTGTAAAAGGAAATATTAAGTCTATAGAATTATAAAATCTTTCTTAGTTTTAGGAAAAAATATTCTTAAGCCAGTAATTAATACTTCAAAGAAACATAAGCTTAAGTCTTTATAATTATAGGTTATATAAATTGTTCTCATTTGTTTATATTGTGTAGTACCCATGGCATTTGTTGCCTTCCAATGCAGTGGGAAATAGCTCTACATAGAAAACATAATAAGTTTGTCATGTTGGCCCAGATCTGAGAATGCATTTAAACTCTTACCTTCTGTTGAGTCCCCATTTCTCACTGAAAATCAAACAGCTGCTGGTGCCTAAACAACATTTTATTGAACATCAACCTGCCTGTTGTGCACTGGCACTCTGTGCATACTCTCAGCAAATGACTCTTGCATCTTTTGGCTGATTTGAAGTATCTGGTTTAATTCAAGTATAGCAAATCATGATGTTAGTGCTGGCAGTTCTCTGGTTCAATTACTCCTCATCCCAACTGTGAATGCTAAAAGCCTGGCTGCAGAGAGATTTCTCAGTTTTCTGACAGTGTCTGTGTGAAAGCCTTGCTTTCTCACGGACGCTAAAGGAAAACAATTGGAAGAATATGTAAACTTTGTATTGTTTTCATACCAAAAAGAAAAATACCTGAAGTAGGTGTTGTTGGGTTCAGCCAATCCCTCTGGGGGGTGGCTGGTCAGGGAACCAATAACCTTAATGTCAGTCCAGCAGGCTAAGGTATATATAAGCGAGTTTGTAAATTAATAAACATCAGTTTCTTCTCATACTAAACCGCCCATGTCGCTTTATTACTCGGTCTCTGCTCGCTAGCGACATCCCAACCACTCTGCAAAAGCAAAGAATAAAAGCAGGAGACCATCCCACAGAGATTTGGAGATGAGAGATTCAGAGCCTACTTGACAAGTGACACATACTCAGTTCTTCAGCACTATTTAGCACCTTTTGGATCTTACATGTCTTAAGACACAAGTTTTCTTATACTCACTTCTTTCCTACTCTTAAATTCTCTAGCTAATCCCAGTGTTCCCTGCCCCTCAGTACTTCCAGGGATTTTTTGACCCTCAACAATACATTCAGTAACTTCCCAGTTCCCAAAGCAGTGTGGATGATGTTTAAAGTGTTTAATGATGGAGGGCTCTTTTGCAGATTAGCCTGGAACAGACGAGGGCTACATTCTACTTACCTTTCCTTTGATGAACACATTACTTAGGGAGTTTATCCTAACAAGGGTTCAGTTGCCACAAAACTGCACAGCTGAGGAGCAGCAAGAAAGACAGGTCCTGAAAGAAAGCTGCAAGACAAGCAGACCACACCAATAGGGTGTTCACTGTTGACAGGGTGAAGGACAAAACAACTAAGAGGTAAATAACAACAAATAAACTGGTAACGAAAATCTTCATTTTATTTTCAAGCAATTTAAAATATTCAGAGACAATGAAAAGCCAGTAGACATGGTAAAAGGAAAAGTTGCACAAAACTGTGCATTTCTTTTTCCTCTCTCTTAAATGAAATATAGTCTGCAGTCTCTATAAATCCATGTTCTGTCTCCACCCTGGATACTGCATTCAATTCTGCAGCCTCCCCCCGGTTTCAGTAAAATTAGAACTGGAAGAAGAGTCAGAAATGGTTAATAAAGACAAAGGCATAGAAATGGGATTTTGTAACAGTGAGTTAAAATGGTAGGAAAGTAGTTCTTTATGAAAAGGGCACTGCTTCTGTTTGTGACAAAGCTGTCTAGATAATAAAAGCAGGCAAAATCTCAAGTCTCTTTGAATTCAGTACAGATGACTTCCCCAGTGTATTTTCATATTTTAACTGGTGATATATGGAAAAAATTATCAATTAATTTGTTATTGCAGAACAGGCCTTCCCTGCCTGCAGGCCATGGTTTCATAAAAACCTTTAGGAAAAAGGAAGTGATATTGGAGTCTCTTCCCCTGGCAGGGTGGAACTGCTAATTTGAAGGTATCTGCTATCACATCACAATATCAGAATCCTGTAGGTGGCAAGGGACTTCTGCAAGTTCTGTAGTCCAACTCTCTCCTCATGGCAGGTCCTGTTAAAGCAGGTTGCTTTTAGTCATGTTCACTTGAGTTATGTATATCTCTAAGGATGGAGTTCCCATAGCCTCTCTGGGCAAGTTGTTTCAGTATTTGATCCTTAAAAAAAAAAAAAGAAACTGTTTCCTATATTGAATTGTTGTAGGTTGCGCTCATTGCTTCTTGAGCACCTCTGGGAAAAATGTGGCTCTATCTCTTCGACACTCTTCCATTAGGAAGTGGTACACAGCACTATGATCTCTACTCACCATCTTCTTTAAACCTGAGCAAATTCAGCTCTCTCTTCTTGTATGTCATGAACTGCAGCCACCTGAGCAGTTTGGTGGCCTTCACTAGCCTTGCTTTAGTGTGTCAATGGCTTTCTTGAAACGAGGCACAGAGCTGCAGATGCAGTGTCACAAGTGTCAGATGGAGGGGAAGAATCAGTTCCCTCCAAACCCACCATGGTAACTCAGCCCAGTTTGCATCTGGGTACATTTGCTCCAAGAGCCCACGGCTGACTTGCATTCAATTTGTCCACCACAACCCTCAGCTCCTTTTCTACAAAGCTGTTCTCTATCCAATCAGTTCCCAGCCTGTCCCACTGTGTGGGGTTTTGCCAGCCCAGTTGCAGGGCTCTGCATTTGCCTTTGCTGAACTTCATGAGGTCCCCAAGAGCTCATTTTTCCAGTCTGACTAGGTCTGTCTGAGTAGCAGCCCTGCCTTCCAGTGTATCAGCCACTCCCCCCAATTTGGTATCACCCACAAATGTGCTGAGAGGTCACTCTATCCCATTATCTTGGTCATTACATCAGCCATTTCAAGAATCCAAGTTGAAGTAACGTATTTAAAGAAAACAAGTAAAATATCCTTCCAGACATATGCTGAAGACTTCAAATTTTGTTTTAGAAAAATGCACACTTTACATTGCCAAGCCTTCTTTTTCTCAAGATATAAAAGTAAGAAGTAGCCCTGGATTCCACAAGAAGCAGGCCATGGGTCTTTTTTTGGGCACAAATGCCGAATGTAGACCTTGACTTAGTGCAAATCTTCTGGAAGGCAGAGATAACTGTCAGATCCTAAGAGCCAAGCAAGCTGGAAGTTATTTATAGAGTCCTTCCCCAGCATCTCCAGTGTGTGCCTTTGCTCAAAGACAGGCAATATAATTCCATGCCATAAAAATGGACAGAACTGCACCAGTAAATACGTGGTGCTCTGAGGATATTCTTGCAATCTCAGTACTTGCCTGGGTGGTTGTACGCACGGAATGGACTCTTTGTTAGCAGCTCTTGGACTTAAGGAGCAGAGGGAAGATTGGGGAACAGGAAAAAAAACAAAACCAGAAGGAGGAGAGAAGAAAACTGTAGGAGTAATTCAGCTCCTCTGCAGACATTATAGCCGGTTTCAAGAACATTTCTGTAATAACAACCTTTCCAGCACACAGCTGTCTGTTATGGGCAGTCACACACTAGCAGGGTGTTTTTGCAGCATGGACAGAGTAACATTGCTGCCAAAGGGCATGTGAAGGACAACGCTAGAGACGTGATCCCCAAAATTCTCTCAGGACATATTGTGCTACTCAGAGACTTACTATTACCAGAGACATTACAGGTTATGCTATAGGCTGGTATAGTCTTAAAGTTGGATTTTTTTCTGTATGCGCCAACTGGATTTGACATAACACGTGTACATCGCAAAATACTATAAAATGGCTTAGCAGAATGTTTGCTAATCTTCCACATGGAGTTTGTCTCTCCAAACTTTGCTTTATAACTCTTGTACATTTTGGGACAACATCTCCAACAACATGAGATGAAGAAAACATTAGTAAACAGGAAGCATTGGTTGTGAAAAGGAACTAAGAGAAGATGGAAGGACATGAAAGTGAGGAAACGCAGCCAAACCTCCAAAAATGGGAACAAAGGCACTGAATATTTCCAAACAAATACTCAGATAATTAAGGCTGTTTCGTTTGATATTTTTATGAAGACAAAAATGATAAAGAAGTTGTGTACTACTTGGACATTCAGTATCTGAAGTAACATACACCTGTGATGGATATATTCCAGGCAGAACCTGTGTCCCAATCCAATGTTTAAGAAAATGTGGGATAACTCGGAGACATTTACCAAGATGGCAACAAGTAAACACATTTGACTTAACTGCTGGGAAGCAACTCTTCAGGTTTAATTATTCTGATACCCTCACAGTAAGGCACATGCTTCTTTCCTTATTTTCCTCCAGAAGTCAGTGCCACAGAAGAACTCAATCTGGGACTTAACCGAGGATGCAAAACATCAAATTCCTGTTTCCCAGCTCTGCTACAGCCATCATAAAGCACCTTAGGCAAATAATCCTGCCTCCATTCCCATCTCTAACAATGGGAAAATAATTTTTTTCACCATTCTTTATTAGTTTATTAATTCAGTGGGGCAGCAAGTATGTCCTATGGCTTAACTGCCACATGCTTAATCCTGTAGGAACCTAATTTTTTAAGACTTTGATTAGACACCTACAGACCCTAGTACTTCTATACTCATCATCAGCAACACTACATCTGTTCACAATAGCTAAATGCAGAGTATATATAAATTTGACCAAGGTAGGTGCCATGCTTTTTCATTTCTCAGGAGAAATAACTGCTCCTACTAAAGAAAAAAATTTTAATGGAACTATTATTACTCCAAAAAACACAGCTTTTCATCTGTTTAGTCAGCAGTAAATCTACTGTTACACTGGTCTCAAAATCACTACCTTCACCTGATCACAGAGTAATGGATAACTTGCATTTACATTAACTATATTTTAGACCATTCTAGCACTTTCCATAAACATTTGTGTTATTATAGTCTGTCATTTTCCTGCATGTACATGATCCTGGACACTGAGAAATGAGGCTTTTAGAACCCATTTAATAAGTTTGCCAATAACAGTGTTATGCTGTGAGAATGTTCCTCAGTACAGCCATGTGTCTCAATTATATTAATCTGTTTCTCAGATTTAAAAACAATTAAAGCAATCATAAGGCACATGCAGCCTTGTTTAAGAAAGTATATTTGAAAAGCAAATGCTTCTCCCCGCCCCTGCAGAGCTCCAGTTGACAGACAGAAAGAATTCATCAGTAAGAGGGAAATGCCATTTGTCACATATGACTTAGGCCAGTTTCCAAGTGCTTCAAATAGAAGAAAAGAAACACTACAAACAGAAATATAACAGGTCTACACTGCCACTTAAGTTTTTAATTAAGAAATTTAAAGGGAACTAAATCAAATTTTAAAAAATATGACTCTATCATTGTAATCCATATGAACTTCCAATCTGTTACTAGTATATTTTCTTAGCCATATGCCTGGCAATTAACTGGACAATCTAGCTCCACCTCAATAAAAGTATTTCCTTCTATCAGATTTCCTCCTCTCTCACCAATTTCACTAGATGTTCTCCTTTGAACTTTTATTACACTCATGGGAATCAGAACTCATGACTTGCATTCCTTACTTCATCACTACATACAGTTTTTGACCCTACATATCTTTGTGTACTTTCTCACAGAGGCAGTTTTACTTGGAGCATTTTAGTCTCATTTGATTTTTCAGTGGTTTTAAGGTTACTTTCCTTTCTTCAGAGAAAAACATATCAGCTGCACTAACACATTGCATCAATCAGTGTCCTGAAGAACAACATGAAATGTAATTCATCTTGCTCCCTTGGATACTGTTTTCATTGTCATATGCAATGGTATGCTGGATGGGATACTGTTCAACTGGAAGTTTCATTAACCAGCTCTCGGACACCATTAAAATGTTCTAATAGGTGTGACTTATTGACCGGAAGAGTCGGTAAACAAATGAAGTATAAGTGACAGTACGAGACCAGAGTAACAGTAATTAGCGATGTGACTCCATGAGTAATAAGAAAATTGCCCTGACCCAGTTGATGGCAATAGCAACGAAATCTTAAAAAATTTTTTTTTAAAATCCCCAATAGATGAGTTTTCTACCAACACTTATAAGGGTCGTGGACAACTTTTCTGGTTGCCACACAACCCCCTTCACTAGTGTTCCACTCCAGCTGTGTTGGGACACGGTAGCTGTGCTCCCCATCTTGGCCAGAGCCAGGCACAGCGATGGAAGGAGAAGGACGGGCTGGCAGCATTGGCCCAGCACACCGTACCTGTGGCTGCTTAGTACAGATCTGCAAGGCATTGGGGCTTCACAGGAAGCCTCCAGCAACCTTCCCCTCTCTGCAGAACATCAGCACTCAGGTGGGAACCCTGCTGATTTCTGCTGTGTGGAGTTCGCACCATCACCCTCTGCCTTGACAAGCGCCATGGCTGACAAGCGCCAAGCGACAAGGCCTGGCTGAGCCACCACAGCTCGCCGGGTTTCTGCACACCGTTGCACAAAGGCCTACCAGGTGTACAATGGCATATCAATATCCTGCCTCCAACTGATGTTCCACCTTTATCCCACGCTACCCTCACTTCAGTGCCAACACAAACATTTCAGAGAGCCTAGATTAATGAGAGCATAACAAAAACAAATCTGATCTGTCTGTGCATGCTTTTTGCCTGTTGGAATCACACCACATACAATTTTCTACCTCTCCTGAATGAAGAGGAATAATACAGAAATCAGAGCATTTTAATGCAAAAGTAGAATTATCCTTCAGTATGTGCATGAAAAAATTATTTTATTCCTTTGATGAAAATACTGTTCACAAAACCCCCCCACCAAACTACCAGCTGCTCTCCAATAGTGAGATGACATGACCAAGAAAAAGTTCTTGGTAAAACTTTTTTAACCATAAAAACCCCCCTGGTTTTATTTCTCTTTCCATATCCTGGCAGTGTAGGCCTCCATGGGATCCAATAGGGGTAATATCCCAGAATATAATAATGCCAAAAAAAAAAAAAAAGGGTGAACACCACAAGACAAACCACATGCACACACAATCAATGCTCTAAATTTCAGGGCTCCTGGTTGCTCGAACAACTGACAGGAAATGCACTGGTTTCAGTGCAATACTAAAAGGTTCTGAAGAAATACTCGGAAAGTATGAGCACAGAAAAACTCACATAAAAGAAAGTGGTATTGTCTGTGTGTTGAGAGAGGCAATGAAACTGATTGGAATAAGGCACCTAGTTGTAGGTTTTACAAAATAATACAAGAGTTGGAAGGGGAATGGAAAAATATGCAAATATAATACAATGTGCAAAAAATACTCACTTTGAGAGTCTATTTTGTTTGAGGTACAATTAAAAAGTTTTTATCAAGCTACAAATATCCATAACCAGTTTAGGAGTTGGTTCTTTAGTCATCCAAGGAAAGGAACAATCAGTAGATGAAGTCTGGCTGATGCAGACTCCAGATAGAGCACGTCTTCAGCACTTGTTATAATTAACCACTAGACACTAGACTAACTTACAACACAGTTCCTGCTTTACTCTTCGGATCTAGATTAAATTACCCGGGAACTGCTGTAATTCAAAAAGAAAATATAGCTACGAGGGCAGTAAGGGCTGGAGGAGCCGAGAGGCGGCCCCCATCAGAGACCTGCTGGGTGTGACCCCCTGTGCCTGCACCGCGCTCCGCTGCCCGAGTGACAGGTCCCAGCTCTCCCCGGCTCTTCCAGCGGCAGCTCCTCCCTTCTGGCCAGATGGACAGCACAGCTTGGACTGGGGCTCCGGCTCCGGGGGACCCGGCTCGGGGCAGAAAGCAGCCTTTTATAGCCGGCACGCCGCCGCCGCGGCTCACATCTACACACTCCGCTGCAGAGCAGGGCGCCGCTGCCGGGACCCGCACCCCCGCCCGCCGCTGCCCATGGCGCCGCTGCCCCCGCTCCTGCTGCTGCTGCTGCTGCTGCTGCCGGCGGCCGGTGAGTAGTGAGTAGAGCCGGGCCCCGGGCCGGGGCTCGGCACCCGCACGGTCCTTCCCGGCAGGGAAGCGGCTCCGTCCAGCGGCGCCTCCGCGGGCTCGGCTGGACGCGCTCCCTTGCCCGTGCCCGGCCGGATGGGGCTTGGCAGAGTCGGGGCGCAGGTGGGAAGAGGGATAGAGAAAGGAGTGTTAGCAGAAACACTCACGGGAAGTGCCTGTCTGCCCACGCCGGAGAGCAGTCCCTGTGACAGGTGGCCACCGCTCGGGCACACCTGGGTGGGACTCGCCCACAGGAACCCCCGATCTGCCGCTGCCAGCGGCGGCTGGAGCTGCCCCGACAGCCCGGCCGGTGCTCAGCCCGCACCTGCACACGGGAGCGGGGCTGGAGGGGCTCACATCACTTCTGTAAACTTCATCGGTAATGTACAACTCTGCTAACGAAGTTCCGTGTTTCAAATCAGTTTGCAGCTTACACGTACAATACCAATCTTTCTATAAAGCCACGATCTTTACCCCGACTCTTCTCCGGGTACTGGAGTGAGCTGACGTGGAGCACCTGAGTTAGTAAGCAGTTCAGAAGCAGGAATTGCTAGAACTGAGATTGCCAACAAAACCCTAACTGGGTTATTCTGAAAAATGAGTCAGCCTTCATGAATAAGTTATGATGTGAGAATGTAATTAAAGGACCCCTGCCTCATACCTTCATACAGCAAATTACTCACTTGGCAAATATTTAATTATTTTTTTTGTCTCCTACATCCTATTTATTAAGTAGTATTAAAGACCGCTTGTAACAATTTACAGTCCATTTCCTCCTAGGTTTTCTGCGGTATTCATCAGTACAGTATCTGCATGTACTCTGAAATTATATTATCATACCTCTTTTTCAGATAGGTAGGTGGACTGACACAAAAAACCATCCTCTAATTTTAGGTTCCCATGGTGACATGGTAGAATCCAATTTTACCTACAACTACATAAAATTATGTGGAACTTCAACTGCTCAAAGCCTGGTTCTCACTGAGTACTGTGGTAGCTTGATACTCCAACCCCAGGATATTCAGCAGGCTGGGAACCTACTATTAGTAAACATCAATAGGCATTGTTTTAAAGTGATTAAATTAACCTCATGCTGAACCTTTGTGACAGCTGTAAGGATAAAATCCTATCTTCCAGAATAGCAATCAGCTGCCTTAAGTAAAAGATTCTCTCACACTTTTTTTAATACATTCCTATGCGGCTTGCAAATTCACCCCACCAAATCTTGCAAATAACAGGATCCTAAAGAAAAGAGCCTCAATGAATTCCTAGAACAAATTCTGGGCACAGAATGGAGCAGGGTCTGGGGGAAGGCAGTCATGTGATTAAAGCCCATAAGGTAAGGTGCTTGCATAATGGGGCCGACTTAGGGCCCCACCAAGCTCCCTGCCCCAATTCTACTTCCTGACCTCAGATTGCCCCTATCATTCCTCCTGCATTTTCATCATCCTCCAGACTTCATCCTTTGCATGGCACAAACCTCAGCAAGAACATTAAGGAAAGCAATGAAATCACTGCTTCTGCCAGCTTGGAGTGCTCATTATGGAGAGCCTGGCTGTGCTCTGATAGCTCTGAGTCAGGCACCTCAGTCACCCACTCCGTGGGCAGTGAGGAGCACGGGAAATGCAATTTACCTGTTTCTCAATTGGTCCAAAGTATCAAAACAGGCAAATTTAACCTTTCAAAAAATTTACATGTGACCAGAGTTTGTGGAGATAGCACGTAAGTTATCTGGGCAATAAAATGAGGTGAAAAAGGCCATTCCTGAAGGCTTATGAAACAAGAGGTAAAAATCTAAGCAAAAACGAAGAGGTTTCTATAAGGCATACAGTTCTTTTTTGCAAGATCTTGGAGATGCATCAGAAAGTCTGCTTATTCCCAAGTTTCAAGTTCTGAACTCCTGGAGCACTATGACCGCATAGAGATATCTCTATAGGAAATTTTACACATATTTAACATCAAAAAACGTTTCTGTACCCTCAGTCTTTGAAAGAATGGCTTAAACATTCTTTTTAAACCCACAAAACAGCATACACTGTATTAGATGCTAATAACATAGTTAGGTATCATAATTATGCAAAGTTGTACATCTCAATAAAAATGTGAATATGTATCTGGAAAAATTATCTTTGCACTGAGCCCATTATAAAGAGTAAAACGTTACAGGAAATATGACCTTTCATAAAAAATTAATGTGTTTCTAATTTTTTTTTCCCTGTTTGCATATGGAAATTGAAGGGAGTGGATTTTTAAAATACTTTATAAAGCAATGAAATTAAAATAAATGCAATCTGGCTCGCTCCCTTTTCCCCCACCTATAAGGTTGTGTTTGACAGAGCTGCACACAATCTGCATGACAAAAACCAAAAAACAGACTAGACATTGAGGGACAACACTGCTCTTTCAGGAATGCATAATCAAACCTCTCCTTCGCAAAGTCTTCATAAAAACAAACAAAACCACACAAGATTAAAAAAACTTAATCATAAAATATTTGGAAATACACAGAATGTCACTTCAGTCTCTTACTGTATTCCACAACAGTTCAGATTAAACACTTGGGAGATTTTGTTATATTGCAAACACACCAATGCTATCATCATCATCATCATCAACATATTGATACTCTGATTGTCTCCATAGTTCTGTGCATTCTCAGATGATATTTCATAGCTTTTATTAACTCAGCTCATAAAGCTGTTGTGACAGATTATCATATTCAGAGTATCTATGGTACAATGCCATGCTGGTTTACTGGATGTCCAGATGCTGTAACATAAATTACAAGGACAAAAAGTTTATTTCCTTTTCTTTAAGATACATGGCATATTATACTTGAGCTCCTCAGGTACCAGACAGTTCATCACTTCTACTTGTCATGGATTTAAATCAAGGGACTAGGAATTGTCCAAAGCTAGCAAACAATTATCTGATGAAACCAGGTATATGACTTGGAAATTCTTATTTTCTTCTTCCTGACTTGTATCTCTCCTACACCATCCTTCCCCTGTTGCCAGGAACTGAGACACAATGTAAAAATTCTTCACTTTTTTCAGAATCCCCAAGGTCATGCAGAGCAAACTCAGCTTTGCCATTAACCATGCTTCCTCCACGCATTACTGGCTGTCTACAAGAGTAACCATTACTTAACACTGAAGAGTATAACCAGTTGTCATTTGTAATGCTGCAGCCTTATTGCAGGGTTTTTTAAGCTCAGAATTTACTGAACCTGTACTGACAATGAACATAACACTTTCAATGCTATTGTAAAACTAATCTGTTTATAACCAAATGGATGCTTCTGCTACCCAGAACCAAAATTTCACACTAAACATACAGGCAATATTCTGGAACAGGAACCATGCACAACAGATATTGTTCACTATCTTAGCAAGGAGGTTTAGTGCAAACTCAGCAGTTTTGAGATTAAACTGCAATTGACTACATAGCAAGGAAGCTTTTCTTAATTCCTCAGGACATGATTGCTTTTAATCAATGGCCAAAACTGCATGTTCAAGTTTAAGCACCCTTGTTTCAACACTTCTGTCCCTAGATCACATGCCCAAAAAGCAGGAGGGACAAGATCTGGGAGTGGTCACCAGTCAGGAAAGTAATAAATGCTGCCTCAGGATTCTTCCTGAAGTGTTTTTTTACTATTCTCTCACACAAATCAATTTAATTTCTTAGTGAGGTGATTTCATGAGGTGTTTAAATTCCACTGTTTCATGAAATTACAAGTGCCGGAGGTCACTAGCACCCCACACATTTCAAGTTACTCAACTGTGCTGGGACAAGTATTTTTCTGTCAGATTTTTCATTAACTGATTACAGTTAGTCATATAATCTATTATAATATAATCTATTACAAAAGATTACTCTATTATGTTATTATAATAGATTATGTGATTATACAGATAATACAAAAATTGCATAATCATATCGTTATTTTGTAGGAAAATAACTATCAAAGCCTTCAACAACAAAGTCTAAACATTTTTTTTCTGCCGTCTCCCTCATAGGTGTTATCAGTTATCAAATCTTAATGTCTTTTGCAACCTGTAACCAGTTCAGGGAGTTTAGGTTTATAAACTGTTCTCCTCTTACCAAAATAAGTAATTAGTGTAATTAATAAGAAACTCTAATCAGAAACTGATTGTAAAACTGATTTGTTTTGTATTCATTCAGCTTCTTAAAATTTGCTGTGAATAGCTTGGAGCCTGCACTGCAAAGAGAGGCTCCCCATTCCCGTTAGGGGTCTTCAGTGTTTTAGTTCAACCTGTTAGGATGACACGAACCCCTAAAAATGTCACCCAGAGTCTCAACAGTTTTCTACTGCTTGGGACTTCTTCCTTTAGTACTGACATGGGATAGTTAAAATACAGTTCCTAAAGAAAGCTTTGTTCTGGAGAAATAATAGTGAGAATCACTTCAACAACAACAACCCCAAACAAAAGTAAACAAAAAAATAACCAAACCCCACCTTTCTAATTTCCCTGGAAATTACTCCAAGAAGCCACCCATTTCCCTGCCCTACATCCACCACACCATCCCCACCAGTTATCTGGCTGCTTTGTCTAAAAGTGAGGAAAACCAAAACCCTATCATAAAGAACCTATTTGTTTCAATGTAAAACCACTACATTCTACAAAATAACATGGGCAAAATTGCATATTATGTTAAAGAGAAAATACTGTAACCCTGGGGCAGCTAAACTTAGCAGATGGCTGGGCCTGGGCCACAGAACACATGCTGGCCCTCACCAGTTTGAGGACTGGGAATGACTGAAGTCTGCCATCATACACTGCCTCCATGGCAGGAAACCACTGCAGCCGTTCTCAGTGTTCAGTGTTCTGCTCACTATGGACTGGAGAAAAAGGGACTGGGTCAAGCAGTGTGGGCCCAAAGCGTCAAAAATAAAACTGGATTATTTTCAAGTACTGTCATTTAGTATCAATGCTTAAAAAACCCCAAACAATCTCAACTATTTTATATTTGCATGATGGGTTCAATAATAGTTTTTCTTCCACAGTTTATAAAGGCACTTTTGGGGAAGCCCATTTTAGAAATCGAAGAGGAATTCTGGAATTAGCTGGAGCCATCAGATGCACCACAGGCCGCTCTCCTTTTGCCTACCTACGCTATGGATGCTACTGTGGCCTGGGAGGAAAAGGATGGCCCAAGGACAGAGTAGACTGGTGAGAGTTAACTGTTTATATGAGTGATTAAGTGCTGAATGCAGATGACAGATAAAAGGACTAAAATATAAATTAGGCCTATGGGAGGGAGGGAACTCAGTTTAAACACACCTCAGATTGCTAAGAAACTCTGAAGCACTCAAATTGTGTTCCTGTAGATCTACATGATCTTGCCTTTAATTCAAATTCTCATTGCTTTAATACAGGATTCACAGTACAACAGAGTTTCTTTGTTGTTGCTGTTTGGCAAAGACCTAAATAACTAAAGTCTTGTTGGAGAAGCTTTAAAGCTCAAACATTGAAGCTATCTAAAGTAAAAAAAAATTTAAAAGTCAATTAAAAAATCTTTTGATTTTACCATCTTCCATGTTATTAGTATTCAAAATAATACATTAAAAATTATGCAAAATTCAACCTGTTGAAAAATAAGAATAATTTTAAGAACCAAACCTTTCTATTTAGCACTAAATCTCAGCATACTGACTATCATCAACGTAATTTAGAATTGAACATTGGCTGACAAGATGATTTTCTGGGTTTTGTTGTTGTTGTGTGGTTAGGTTTGGGGTTTTTTTTAAATTTCTATGCATGAAATGGAGTTACTGAGCTGCGCTGTTCAACTGTTATGTACCACAGGATCTTTACACAGCGATTTGTGGGGAAAGACCAGGTAATTACTTAATAAGCATAGGAAAAAACGGTAATTGCAAAGCGAGAGCTCACAGCATTAACTTTTCCTATTGCAGACACAAATTCCTCAGGCAACCTAAACACCATCTAAACACCACGTGCCTACTGTAATCTGATGGTTTTAGGCTACCAGGAGGAGAATGAATGAATGAATGAATATAGAGTGACTTTGAGGATACACCCTGTTCCTCCACCAAGTCAAAAAGAAAGGCTATAATTAGTTTGCAGCAAAAACTTACAAGCTGCCTAATTTCAGGTCCTTGTTACCTCCCAAACTTGGTATTCTGGGCTTGCAATGACTCCACACCAGAGACACTACACCAGCATATTTTAATGTCTTTTTAAAGCATTAAAATGTCATTAATTCTTACCTGTACTGTTCAGTTTCACAATGCCATAGAAAGTCTATACATTCTTTGTGCCAATTATAACAAGAACAATTTTGAAATAATAATTTTGAGCAACTTTCCAAATTTTCTGATGATAATTAGCCAACAGTTAATTTTGTAGAAGGGGCTAGGAGGAAGGCATATGCACATATAACTGAGAATGCTTTGACAATTCAAAGCACTAGCTCAATGTATATCAGACATTTTTCTCATCACTGATTACATGAAAAAGTAGTAATTTTTTCCAGGTGATCTATTAAACAATTACCCTGGTTTGGTTCTTGAGCAGGTAATGTTTGTACACTCAATGATGTTGACTGTTTTATTATTTCACAGCTGTAGTAACCCACTTATAAGCCCCACTCAGATTGTGTGACCATAAATCACCATTTCTGTTCCTCTTCAGGTGCTGCTTTCACCATGACTGCTGCTATGGTAGGGCAGAACAAGCAGGTTGTCAGCCAAAGACTGAAAGTTACCACTGGGAATGTGAAGACAATTCTGCTGTGTGTGGTGAGTGAGCACTTGGGAGTTTTTTGGTGTTGGGTTTTGGGGGTGGGTTGGTTTTTTTTTTTTTTTTTGCTTGTTTGTTTCCTACTTCTACTGATTATCTCATTAGAAAGGTATTTTCTTAATTAACTGTAAAACTCTTAGTTTACCATCCTTCCTTTTGTGACTTTTTTGCCAGGATACACTGTGTCTCCAGAAAGCACAGCTAAACCAGTCCACTGAATGCAGTTGTTCCTTCTTAATCCACCCCTACTGACTGACATAAGCAAACAAAACTGTGATCTAGAAGCATCTATTACCTTTTCAGAAAACACAACCAAAACCCTCCTCCTTTTACTCAGCATACCCAATTGTTGAGGAACCCATGTTATGCTACTCCCTGCAAGTCTCCAGCTGGAGAGCAACTACAAACAGGAGACAAGAAAATTGTAACAGTTTAAAAAGGATCTCTTCCCTACTTAGCAGAAAATATTTCACACCACTTGCAAGCTTATAGTGGACAAGTTTTTGACATATTTACCCCTGATCAGTTGCACTGATGGCTGCAATTTATGAATGAATTCATAATTACAGTTTACAGTTTCAAACAATGAGATAAAAAAATATTTGATGAATATGTTTATTTCTGGAAGTTAAATTAACAAATATGAATTTGAAAATATTTACATAATACCAGTGTACAAATTGCAACAGATTGCTGACCACATCCTGACAAATTTTGTTTGATTGCTCCTAAATATACTTGTCATGCTGAAGTAAGGGAAGGACAAAGAGATCACAAAGAAAGAAAAACCCCCAAAAATGGTTAACAGGAATGAGTAGCTTTTCTTTTACCTTATTTGCTCACAACTCCCATAATTTTAGCAAATGCTTTCCACTAGACTTCAAAGACTGATTGAAACTGTAGTTTCTCACAAGTCCCCAACATTTGCTGAGCTTTTTTCTTTTGTTGTCACATTTTTGTGTTGGTTTTTTGTTTGTGTGTTGTTTGGGGTTTTGTTTGATTATTTTGTTTTTAAAATCAGGTGCTAGGTCAGTTACTTTGCATGTAATTTTATGCTTCTACCTAGAATGCAAATGAGCTTGAGAACTGGTCATTATTTGCACTACAGAAATACAAAAACCCTTACATAAACTTATTTAAAAGAAGTCTGGGTTTCTGACTACCATGGTTTAAAGACAACACAGTTGGCCATTCACAGAGAACACAAAAACCTCCCATTTCATACTCAATTTAGAATTTGCCTGACCTGAAAACAAACGAAAGTTTTGACATTAATTCCTCTCCTCCCTCACATTCAACCTTCACTTTACCCAAGTGTCTACCTCATTCAGAATCTCTACTTGCTCATTTCTTCCCCTGCCCCAGATGTACAAAGCATTTTCTCTCTCATACTAATTAATCACATTACAGTCCACCCTTATTTGGCTGTAAGGATTCTGCTCCTGACAGTATTTAAAATACTGGCCAAGATAGCAGGCATGTTGTCAGGAAACAAAGTCCCTGGTGTAGCATGGAAAAGATAAAGTCTGGAGCAATACCAGGAGAAGAATAGAAGAAGGAATAGTTCCCAGTTAACATGTTTTGATTTTTTATCCTATCATGTTGTTCATCCTACTTATGCTATTGAGTAGCTCTTAGGGCAGCTAGTTGCAGCATAAACATACATACATTAAGAACACTTCCATTTCATAGCAAAATTTGAGTTCATTCACAAAACTGAACACTTGTTCTGCTCCTGGACAATTCTCAAGCAGAGATTTGGCTAAGCTTTTAAAATGGTAAACACTCAGACAAAATGTAATCAAGGATTCTTCAGTTTACAGACAGTTACAGAGAGAAAAAACCACACACTTCTGGGTTGGCACACTGAAACCAAAATACGTCGCCGTAGAAGAAAATGTTCATGCCAAGAAAAAGCACTCATGCCAAGAAATCTGTTAAGTTACAACACTACAATTATAAAACAAACATGACAAGACATGGATTTTATCACACAAACACACTTTACCTAACTTCTCATTGAATGCCTTAACAAAAAAAGGTGGGCAATTTAGGCTGGACATGGAACATCTCTGCATGCCATGTATATATCCCATGTATTATTTTTAATGCTATATCCTATAGTAGATTATAAAGGGTACGTGAATGGAGGAAATACCTTCCCAAAGTCAAGTTTCACTAGAGCAAGAGGGAAGGCAGGGAGGGTCACGTACCACTTTTTAAAGAGGGATCAGTTATCAGAGTTCCTTTATTAAAAAACTGCAAGAAGAGTATTTAAATCTTTATCTGGCTATTGTATTTTCATCTGCCAAGATCGGTGATTACTGACTGATCCACAGGTTCTCAGTCTTATCAAAGCTCAGTACAGTTCCTATTGCACTTGAAACCTAAGAGGCATTGTTCGGCCAATATGGAACATGAGGGAGCAATTCTCGGTATTCCATTTGGTATTTTAAATTTCTTCAGACTAATATCAAACTTATTGTGTTTTCTTTCAGACTCACTAGAAGATAAATGTCAAAAAATGGCATGTGAATGTGACCGTGAAGCTGCCAAATGTTTTTCTAAAGCTCCCTACCATAGAAAATACCTTTTGTGGCCAGACTTTATGTGTGGTGAGATTCAGCCTTTGTGTAGGTATTAGATACATAACTCTGTATATATTTAAATCTAAAACAATTTTTTTTTTGTCACAGTAATGACAACAAATTATTTTCCCCTTTCTTGATACTCCTTCATGCCACTCTCAGTCTCTCTACCCCAGAATGGCCACAGTAAACATTTTTCCTCTTATTTACCTTCTCCCATGCACTTTTATTGAATAATAGAAATCTGAGTTTATCAGCTTAGAGGAGTAACCAATATTAATTTTTGTTTATATTCAGATTCACAGATATTTCAGATTAATAATATCATTCACTGTGAACTTTTTATCTCCCCTCCACTGGCTGTAACACACAAATCAAACTTCTTCACTAATGTGTATCTTAGCATTTGTTAACCTTGAACTGACTGGAAAAAGTGCATGAAGTGACAATGCCAGCACAAAGAGCCCTCTCATCTACATTAAACACTTACTATAAAGCCTAATTTAACTGTTGAATCTCATTCACCTTAAGTAATCCTACCTGCATTAAAGAAAGCCTAATATAATTCTTTTTTTCTAGCATTTACTTTTTAAATAGAGTTTTCTAAACAGCTGCTTATTTGTTATGGCTCAAGCTCCTTACTCTATGTACACCCTGAATTTCCTGTAAGCACAGGGAGGAGTTCTACCCTTAGAACTTAAGAGCCAGATTTAAAAATGCAAATGCAAACCATCACCAAAACAGAAACGTGAAAAAATGTTGAAGTCGTTGGGACCAACTGGCTTTCCCACAAGTGTTTGATCCTGCACAGCAAGAGTTTATGAAGTTCAGAAGTGTACATACCTCATCAGGATGTAAAAATGGTTTTAGCTAGGGTCACTTCATAGATGTTTTTAACCTTTTGGGAAGAGAAATCAGTACCCTGAACTGCTGAATAATACACTTTTTTCTAACTGCTACCTTTAATAGTTGTAGAGCCAGGAGTGTTTATGTCTACTTTCACCCATCTCAACTTACTCAAAGATGCAGGGCTAGAGAACAGGTTTGCACAAGTCAAAGCTACTGACATGTACTTCAACATAAAAGAAAAAAAAATCAAAACCCAAACAAAATAACCCACCTCTACAGGAATAGTGAAGATTTCAAAAGAGATCTTTATTCTTGAAAAACATTCATAGGCAAATTTAGTTCATATTACTGACACAAACAAAATAAACAAAACAACAAACCAATGCAGAATGCGAGGGAACAAAGCTCTCGAAAAAATAGTACCTTTTGCTTCAGTCAAAAGAACATACATTAACAAATGTCAATCCTGCTTACCCAAAATAACTTTCCAGTCAATATTTGCTCACAGACATAGATACACACGTTATATTGCCATAAGTAATTACAGTGTCAGGTCACTTTTCCAAAATAATCCTTTTTAAGAGATAACCCTGAATTTAAGAATTAGCAACAGAATTCAAGAAGAGAGAATGAAAGAAGCTATTGATGAAGTCTAACTGATCTGAATAAAAAATTTTCCATGGTAATCACATTTTCCAAGACACAAGAAAATTCAAGTAGTCTTCGCCTTCAACTGCAGGAATTTTGGAAAAAACTCTACTGTGAGACTGTGTATAGGATAGTCACAACTTTACATGTAAAGAAGATCGAAATAAATGAAGTACTTTCAACATCAAGCCTATCCAGGAAGGGCATTCCTTTGGCAAACTTAAGTTGAGGAACACATTGCTGGTATGAAATGCTAAGTTTAAAAAGAAAAAGAAAGAAATCGCTGTAGCAGTGCAGAAGACAGTGATTTTAAGGCAGGCTTGTAAATACACAGAATGCTTAAGACAGAATAAAGAAATTCATCTGACCAAAAATAGGGTGAGATGACTGTATGAGTTTTACATGGCTATGCAGGAATGTGCATTTTTTTTAAACAGAAAATTCCTTTTTCCTTCATCCTTCAATTTGGAATCAGCTGGTTTAAGAGTAACTTACCTTAAAGCTTTTTTGTATGTTTAAATTAACATAATCCACCATTTTCACTGCCACATACATAAAGAAGAAAAGCAAAGTTTATTCAAAATGTCCATTTTTAGAAGCTACCAGCTCAAAAGTTCCAATGCCAATCACTGCACTTGTGTCTCCAGACGCCTTATCTCTGTAACCACAAGATCAATGTTTATAACTGGGTTAAAATACAAGGCCCAGTAAAACAAACAATTGCAGACAAAGTGGGGAATAAAAGGCCAAAAAATGGCAACAAAAAGTCCCTGGGTTGAGACTTTCCAGAAATGTCTCCACATTCTGTGAGGAATAGTCCTGTGAAAAAGGAAAAGGAAAGGCTTAGAGGAACTTTCTGGTTTGTTTTTACCCAGTTCTAAGAAAAGCTAATAGGTAGTGCAGCTTTAAATTACTTAGCCCTTACTCGGGTACCTGTAAAAAACTCCATTTTGCACTCCAGGAAAAACTTCCTTAAAACACAGTAGCACTAGATTTAAAGAGGAAGCACTAAGTCAGTGCACTTAGACTCCAAAGCCCACCAGGTTCCAGTGCCACATCCCAGCTCTGCCTCAGGTTGTCCCATGTTCCCTGTGCTGTTCTGGGCACGTTCTGCCCTCTATCGGCTGGCAAAGGGAAAACCCACTACACACCAAAACAAGAATTTCTCCCATACAATTTCCAAAAACTGGAAATAAAAGATCCCACCAACTGCGAACATTAATATGCTTGAATTAAGACTGAGGTAGTAACAGAAAACAGAAATTCTGATAAATTATCAGAACTAGTATCAGTATAACTAAACTTATGATTCTGAGGACTCATCCTGTAATAACTACAGTGTATCATGACTAAATTCTGATGCATTTAGTTCTCGGCTGACAGCTAATACCAGCCACGGTAAGAAGCAGTTTGCAAGGTAAGGGTTAGTATCTCCCAGTGGTTGAGAACGTGTCTGTTACTGTTTCTGCATTTGCTACATCTGATCAGTAAAACCACCTATAAGAAACCCTTGGAAGCATTCACAGAAATAAAGGTACTCAAGAGCAAGCAGTAGCATATGTGGGAATTCAGATGCACATGTTGTTATTGACCTCAGAGTTTGGGTTAGACACTCATTTCAGTGAGCAACTGTGGAATTGTAAGACTGTTACTCTCTCTTTCTAAGGCCATGTACTCCCTACCCTGTCCCACAAGCTCAGTAAGACTTACTTCAATTCTCTTCTTGACCAGAGCCTCCAAAAGGAGAATAATTCCAGAACAGACAGCAACATGGCATTTACAATTATAAATCTTGATGTCCAGTAGTGCACATCTAGCCAATCCCAAGCAAATTCAGCTATCAGCTGGTATGGCAAAAATAAATACTTTACAATGAATTCTCTCCATTGCCTCCAAGAAGGATCTTTAAGGTCCTGTAAATTAGGACAAAAAGACTGTTAATCAATTTTCTATTAAACAGACTTAATACTGGCTTATTTCCACTAGTCTTTTGTTGAAAAGCTGGAGGTTTTATACACTGAAAGCAGTAATTTATCTTTATTAAACTTGCTAGTAGGTAATACTGTAATGCAGTAGTTTCCATTAGATTAAAACATCACTGCCAGCCAGACCCGATAATGCCATTTGTTAAAATGCAGGTAATTTGAGTGAAGAGCCTTTCTGTAGTCACGTGAACTTCAGAAGAATCAATGTCACACATTTAAAGTCTTAAAAGCCTTAAATCAATCCTGTTAAAGGTAATGGTTCCAGCAGTGGTGATTGCATACAATAAAATCAAGGAAGCACTTACTCTGTAGGTTTGTTGTTTTTAAAGTTGTAGTATAAAGAGATGAAATGATGAATTATTACATCATGTGTTTTTACGCTGCTAGTCTTAAAACGCTTATAGCTAAACCAAGTAGCATATTTAATGTTTTCAATACTTACTAGCAGTTTTGTGACAGTATCTTCATACTTGTCTTCTTGCATAGGACAAATTGTGTGGATGAAAGGTAGGAAAGCTTCTGTGTAATCAAACAAATATAGGTATAACATACTGAGTCTTGGAGAACTCTTCAGTGCATACAGAAGAAAGAGTGATTTTCCTGGGTTCACGGCCTAAAAGGAATCAAATTATCAAGTCTCAATCAGTGAAAAGATCAAATGAAAGGGACATGCCAGTTCTTAGATTTTCTGACAATTATTTTTCAAAGGATTGTTTTTCAAATACAACAGTTCATTAAACTGAGTAGTTTTTACACAGGTAATTCCACTACCTTAACACTCCTCCTGGCTTTAAAAGAATCTTCTTTTAAAGGTATTATTTTAAAAATAATTAATATACATGACATGACACACTCTATATAAAATTTACCTTATATTCCCAAAGGTTCTGTGGTGGTTTAACACCTAAAGCTTTCACACGTTCCAGTTCTGCCATAATAGCTCTCCTATGGTTACTGTTCTCTATACTGTAAGGTTCTTTGGTGAAATCCTCCTCAGTCAGTGTTAGGAGGAGTCTACAAAAGCAGAAGAATTCAGAAGGTAAACAGTGCCTATTCACCAAAAAAGATGTGACTAAAAAATACACAACTGCATACTGAAACATTAAGCTACTGATACAACGTAGCACCTTTTGGGTTAAAGAATCATAGAATACTTCGGGTTGGCAGGGACTTGAAAAGATCATCATTACATTCCATATCAAGTGTTCTACACCAACTGCATCTCAGAGCCTGGGTTTTAAATGTCCTTCTTTTCCAGTTTCCTCTTGCCTGCTTTCAGCATGGCTCTTGGGTGGATACACATGCATATAGCATGTGCATACTTCCATAAGAAAGGAAAGGTGGAAGGGGTGGATAATACATCAGTAGAATTTTACTCCCAGTATCATTTCAGTCTGCATCGTCAGCATTTTAAAAAGTTCTTCAAAAATTGTCAGGTAGCTTGGTAAGTATCTACTACCAAAAGTTTTCAACAACAATTGTTAAAACTTCTGAAATTTATTCTGATACATCAACAGTATATTCCCACAATCTATGTAACAAAGTATGGTCATTTCACAATAAGCCATCCCTAATGAATCTATCAGTAGTCCAATCCCATGATAGTTGTCCTTGATCATCAGGCCTCTCACCTTCCATTTACTTTCTCCAGTAAAAATCTTTCTTTGTAATGTGAAGCCCATGGGCCCAGCTGCTCTAGCCAGAGTATCACTTCCTCAGCAGTCCACTTAGCAACAGGCTTGTGGACAAGAAGATCATCTTCAAATTCTCTGCTACTCCAGTGATAGCCAAGTAGAACTACCTACAGGTAGGTTATAAAGATAAATAAACAAAGATCCTTTACCTGCAAAGCAAATACATTAATGATATAAATAAACACAAAATAAGGGGCTTGACATGTAGAATCTTCCATTTCATGGAAACTAGAATATTCAGGTTATAAGAAAGTATCTTGAAGTTTTACCCACTGACTTCCATTTGCTGTACACTGCAGTTGTAGCTCCTGACAGACAGCTCTAAAGGCCACTTTACTTACTCTGCCCAGCTGGAGTCCCTTCTGTGCTGACAATCTTTTTTCTGTGCATGTAATTTAAGAATATTCAATTGCATGCTTAATGAAGCAAATAGGGAAAACCAACCAGATGAAACTTACTGCTACACAAGTTAAAGCTGTCAGAACGCCTGAGAAAAACCCTCCTCCTCGAGGATTAATTCTTCCTGTGTTCGGAACTGTAGGCATCTGGTCATTCCCATATTTTTGGAAAGTTGCTAAGCTGTGTGCTACATCACTGTTTTGTTGAATATCTTCTTTTCTTTGTTCAATGGCATCAGAAAATAGCTTTTCAATAACATCCCTAATAGGAAAAATATTTGTCATTATACTGTAACCATTGAGGCTTAATATTCAGAAAAGGGACTAATTTCTGGATGTGTTTTCCAGCCTCTACTGAAGGCTATCATCTTTGAAAGCAAGAAAAAATTAGTTATTGAAGCTTAGTAAACTTAAAAGTATATCAATCACGGCCAAACAACATTTTCCTTAGCTTCTAAAGCTAAAATACCACATAACTCCCAAGTAATTCCTTATATAAAATTAGGATTCTGTGTGCTACTGGCAAGCCTCAATTATTAAAAAACGCTAAGCAAAAGACAACATAAAAGCCTACCATCAACCCTACCATCTATTTATTAAAATATTATTAACCCCAGATAAAGTATTATTAACAAAACAACTTGTGGGTAATTCAAGACAGCAAAGAGATGGTTCTAGCTTTGTTCTGCAATATGATCACATTTCTTCCAATAAATAATTCCTATTACAGAAATAACTACACAATTATCCAAGATCAATCTAACTTAGAATTATTAGAAAACAACCAGCTATATTAGAAGACTCAGGATCCTGCCTCTCCATCTCCCAAAAAATTTAGAAGGGGGGGAAAGCCCTCCCCCCAAACAAACCTCCTCCCTCAAAACAAAACCAACCAACCCACCCCTTAATTCCATGTGCTTGAACAGTTCATTACAAGTGCAGAAGCTGAAAGTCTTTGGGATTTAAATTTCTTTGTGACAGTTCAGATTACCAATAAACTAAGAAAATCTGCAGCAAGATAAAGAAACCAGACAGCTAATTTCTTTGGTTTCATTTATGCAAAAATGGCATTCACAAAATAGTTCACTCACCTGAGGAGGATGTTGACTTTGGGGAACCCTTCCCATTTTTCTCTGCATTCAGGGCATTCATTCTTCTTGGACGATACCCACCACAAGGCCAAGCAATGCCTACAGAAGCTGTGCCCACAGTTCAGGGTGGTGGGATTGACCAGAATGTCATAGCAGCAGTGGCACAGGAACTCGCTGACTGATATCTGCCGACCCAGCCCAGGAGTAGCACACTGTTCAACTTTCGCCCTCTCTGTTTCCCCTCGTAAAGTCTCATCTTCTTCCATTTTCTTTTATGCCTTACACAAAGAGAAAGCTTTCTTAGATCTTCAAACCAGGTAAGGCATTACTTCTGCAAAGCAACAAGAAAAAAGCTATTATAGAAGTTTAGAATTGTAAGCAATGTGATTCGTCATTGCACTGCTTTTGTCACTCGGATGGTTTTAAACTTTTTAAGGAACTCCGCCCTCCCCAAAATGAAACATGATCTACTTTTTCAACAACATATTCATTGCCAACTACAATCAAAACCAGACTCTAGATGTAAACAGGTGGGCTCAATCTCCCCATAGTTTCTTCTCCCATGTTACAAAACACATGAAAGTGAAGCAAAATAACTCACTATGATTCACATGACTTTTGACAGTATCTTTAATCAAGATTTTAGTAAAAGACACCAGTCAAAGGAAATATTATTAGCAAATATCACCAGAGGATAAAAAGATAAAATACCAGTACAATGTAATGATCTAATTTACTTCATCCCTCTTCTTTCCAAGCATATGGAATAAAACATTACTAAGAGAGGTTAATGCTAGAGATTGCTGGGCAATGTTAAAAAAAATTGTTTGATCAACCAAGTCATATGCTTCAGAATCATAAGGGATTGATCTGCACACCTTCTCAAAGGTCTGAATTCCACATTAATTTTACTTGTAGTTACTTTGTTAGTATTACAGAAAATGCACAGGTAAGAGTTTAAGATGGTTCCAAGCTTACCAAAAATATAAACCTATTTGCCTGATGTTCCTACTCCATTCTCTTAGACAGCAGTATATAGTTTCTTAAGAAAAACACTGATCCAGATCACTCACTCATCACTGATGATATGTTAGAAGATACCAAGAACTAGACAATTTTCTCCTCAGGCACTATCAAACCAAAATATGATTACGCTCTCCACGACGTGGCTCCTGCTTACTTACCAGCTTACCACCCAAATCAAGCACAAAGAGGTAGGCATGCAAGCAGGTAAAGAATAGAAATTAAGAAAAAACCCCAAAATAAGAAACAGAAACCAACAGTCCAATAGTGAAACTAGAATCCTCAGACTTACAAACCTGTATTTCCCTGGCAAAGCACAGGCTGTTGGCTTTCTAAAACACAAACCTGAAACAGCACTTATAAGAGGAGAAATAAAAACAAGATTATGCACCTAAAAACATTCTTCTCGTTTTCCTGAAAGACAGAGGCAACAAGATTTCTGTGGAAAATACAGGAAAAATATTTCACCGCTGAGTCTGCGCCAAGTAAGAGCCAGCAGCAGAATAACTCCTAGTTCCTCTCCTGTCTCTTCCTGGCTCCAGCTTCCTGCCCTCCGCGCTGCTTCTTCAGGCGCGGCACGGCCGGTCCGGGCCTGCAGCGGCTCTTGCCCGGGCAGGGCAGGGCAGGGCCGGGCCGGCGGAGGGGCAGCCCCAGCCCGATACCCCGGCAGGAGGCTCGGGCCCCGCACGCCCCGGCTGCAGCCCCGGGCCGAGGAGGGGCCGGGCCGGGCCCGCCGCTTCCGCCCCGCCCCGCGGGCACGGTGGCACTGCGGCTCCTCCCTCGCCACAGCCGCTGGGAACACCGCGGCCGCTCGCCTTCTCATTTCAAGCGTTTAAAATCACCGGACACGAGCGCTGCTGCACTCCCGTTTGTGGGAATACACGCACTTCCATATTCCTGAGAATTGAGGTACGTTTGCTTGCTGTGCACTACGCACCCAGGCAGCCTTCCTTCGCAGAAACTCTTCAAGGCTGATTTTACAATAAAGATTCGAGGTGTATTCTCAGAAGTAAATGAGACTTTCAGGTGCTAGTTTGATTGCAGTGCTAACACATCCTGGACAGAGACTATTTTTACCACATAAGACTCTCTCTCTCTACACATTCACAATTACTTATATCAGTCACTGTTCCCTCACTGAAATTCTTTCTGACTCGTCCAAAAAAAATTGATTCACTCTCTACAACACCCTGACAGGAGGCTGTAGCCAGGTGGGGATGGGCCTCATCTCCCAGGGAACAAGTGATGGGACATAGTCTTGATCTGCACCAGGGCAGGTTTAGGTAGGACATTAGGAAAGGGTGATTAGAGATTGGAATGGGCTGCCCAGGGAGGTGGTGGAGTCACTATCCCAGGAGGTGTTTAAGGACTGGACATAGCACTGAGTGCCATGGTCTGGTTGATATGGTGGTGTTTGGTCACAGGTGTCACTCAATGATCTCAGATGATTTTTCCAACCTAATCGATTCTGTGAATTTTTAAAGTACCTCTGAGATGTATTTTTTCACTGTTCAACACAGTGACATTTTCTTGAAGATTTTGTTCCAGTTTGATGCAAGCTACAAGTCCAGTTCAAATAACATTTCAGTTAATTATTCCAGCCTATTTCAAAAAAGAAAATCATAGTCTCTCATTGTTTTCTCTCCAGTATTAACCAATTTTCTCCAGAGAACCAATCACCAAATCGTTTAACTACCCTAGCATGAAAGAATTCAATCTCTTCTAGATCTGAGGGAGTTAATCTAGATCTACCTTGGTATGCAAGGTGACAATGCAGCCCAGAATACTTAGGCCTTGTTCTAGAATATAGTTTTTTACTACTTTTTGTGTGTGTTTTCACTTAGCTTCACATTCAACGTTCAGTAAAGTAACAGAACATACAAGTGTTTGATAGTCTGTGCAGCAGACTCGAATGATGTGAAAACATGGCCTTTCTCTTCCAGTTTATAAAACTTCTGAAATATAAAAAAGCCATGGAGTCTCGAACTAACTGCTTGTATTGCCCTCTCCCACTTTTTAGATGTTCCTTCTGCTTATTTAACAATATATACATGTTGAAGTAAAAAATGTCTAATATGTAAGACATAGTACTTCAATTCCTATTGAAGTACTTTATTACAGTATCTTACTGTTTGACGTGCAGTTTATTTTGTAGGTGAGAGAAGCAAAGAGTTCCCAGATTTGTCAGCTACTTGGGGGAAAATGTCAGGCTTCTAAAACAGCCATCAACCGCTTTAAAGTGCCATGAGCACTTTAACTAGAAACTGCAGAAATGCATCTTAAAAAACTGAGGAGTAACATGAAAATTTTAAGCTTCAGCCAACTTACTGCAAAATTGAAACATCTCTGCTATTTTAACTAACATCTTACTGTGAACCATTTAACCATAGTAGATGACTTGCTGGGAATGTCTGTTGAATAAATTGCTTATACTGAAAAGGCAAAACTTAATATTGAAGAATCTTTAAAAGCTCTCTCCACTAAATCCTGCATAATTATTTATTTTTTTCTGTATACAGAAATTACCCCCGCAATTTATGGAGAATTTTTCATTTGTTTTCATTCTGCTGGAATTCTGGAAAAGACGCTTTATGAGCCGTGTGAACTCCAGCCCTGCAGCACACACACTGAACGCTTCTGCCGCCCGTGCCCACAACTCCTGCCCTCTGCCCCTGTGCAGCACCTTCTCTCTGGGGCAGGTTTTCCTTCCCCAGCGCTGCTGCGGTGACATCCTGCTGGGCGCTGAGCTCTGCTCTTCTACAACGCGGGGTCAAAGTGCCGCTTGGAACTGGAAGACGCTCCTCCTGCAGTACGCCAAGACTTCCAGTTCCCCTGGACTTATCATCACTAAGGCATCGTCACTAGCAGTTCTCCACCATCCTCCTGGTGTCTCCTAGGCAGATTCCTATCTCTTCTGCCTTGCTGGTGCTAGTTACGCATTTCTGGCTTTGAGAGCGAGGACCACATCCATGACATTTCACTGCACCCCACGGAACTGCGGCTGGTGTAAGACTTCCTTCCCCGCTGGGTGCAGCCACTCCGGTCCCCCTCAGAGCACACGGCCGGCGGCTGAGGGCACCATTCACAGCTGGCGGCGCGGGGTCCCCATGCGGACAGGGCGGTGCGGCCTGAGGGCTCCGCCCCGGTAGGAAATGGCGGCGGCCCGGGCTCACGTGCGCGCTCACGTGCGGCGCGCGGGGCGGCCCCGGAAGCGCTCGGCGGCGGCGGGCGGTGCCGCGCGGTGCTGGGCCGAGCTCCGGCGGGCGGGGGCGCGGGATGGAGGTGATCAGGAGCAGTGAGTGACCACCTGGCCCCGCGCCCCGAGCTCTGCGCCGCCGGCGCACAGCTGTCCCGGTGTCCCGGCGTCCCGGCTTCCTTGCCCTGGGCTGGTGGCCGCTCCGGCCTCAGCCTCTCCTTCATGGCGAAGGGGTCCCCATTCCCCCCCTCACCCGTGAGGCGCAGCCCTGAGCGGGGAGGCGCGGCCCCGAGGCTGAGGGGGCGGCGGGCAGGTCCTGGCCCGTCCGAGGGGCGCCGGGCTGCCGGAGGATGTCATTCGTAGTCTCAAGTGTGTTTTACCCCTTTACCTGCAGATTTTAAGGATAACCTAAACAAAGTATATGAAGCCATTGAAGAGTCGGACTTCCTGGCCATCGATGGGGAGTTTTCAGGTACAGCCGCACCTGTTTTGTGATTGTGAACTGTTGGCAGTGTCTGAGGGGGGGTGGTTTGACCTCGGTGCCCGAGTTCGCTCCTGTGATGTGTCTCAGGGTTGGCTTGAAGAAGCTAAAGCTGAGGCTACCACAAAGTGATTAAATCGCTTGTTACATACGCGATAGCAAGGCTTTGGTCAAAGATACATGTCATACTCATGCTGCTTCTGTTCCCTCAGTAATCTTTCAACATGACAACTGACAGTTGTTGCAGCTCAGGGTGAAAAAACTAGAAGGTGTTATATGTGCCGTGAAAGCAGTGGATTGGGATAAGTGAGGGAGGCCCTGCAAGTATTTGGACACGGAAAGGCAGCACTAAGAACTTGTGTTTGTGAAACCCAGAGGGTATGTGCAGCAGAGAGATGCTTTGATAGGTACTTTGCTTTTGGGATGCAGAGTTTGGTTCATCTATGAGACATAAATGTGAGCAAGACTAGGTTTTTTTACATGTGGTGCTTGTGGAAATACACTTGTTGCATATTGCTTAAGGTGACTAAATTATTAAATAAATCTCCAGGCAACACTCTTCCCATTTTTAGTTTTGCTTTGATCCTGCATTGTGTTGTGAAGCCCATTTACATTAGGGTACTGGTAGGTCTTGGCCTGTTGTTGACATGTTGAATAGGAGCCAGAATGACAGAACTTTTGCAGAAGAGCTTTGCTTCTAGAATGCCACCATTAAAATGAGTGGCTTTTATGCAGTAGTATTTTTCTCAACTGAAGTAATTGTAACATTTACTTTAAGTGAAAACATTTCTCTTAAATTACCAGTTGTTGCATTTCTTTGCTGTGGTTAATTTTGAAAAGCTTACCTAAAGCAAAATATGTTTTACTTTTTCAGGGATCAGTGATGGGCCTTCAGTTAGTGCATTAACAAATGGCTTTGACACTCCAGAAGAAAGGTATCAGAAACTTAAAAAGGTAAAGTGTTTACATGGACTAAAGTGAAAACTGAAGCTGCTTTTGGTGCAGCATCTTGTGTGTGTGACAAACAGGAGGAAAGAGAGATGGAACTTACCTCAGTTCTTCTCTCTTTGTGGAATGAAAGTGCATACTAAAGTTATCTTGGGTCAATAATAAGATGATTAAATGGGGATGAAAACTAGTTGAGAAACTCTGGTGTGTTTACTGTAAAATTACCAGCAAAACAAACATTGGTTAAGAAGATTCACTTTACTTAATTTTGAAATGGAGAGAAATCATATATGGATGCACCCTGGTAATCTTTAAATGCATACATATTTTATTCTCATGCAAAGTTTTCCTTTCCTTTACAGCATTCCATGGATTTTTTGCTCTTTCAGTTTGGCCTTTGCACTTTTAAATATGATGACACAGAAGAAAAGTATGTTATTCTTTTATTTCTTGTTTTCTTAATTGAGGATTTTCTAAAGTAATACTGATAAGCTGTATTGACATGTAACTCATCTTTTTTTACAGGTATATAATGAAGTCATTTAACTTCTATATTTTTCCAAAACCCTTTAACAGAAATTCACCAGATGTCAAGTTTGTCTGTCAGGTTAGTAGAAAAACAATTTGATTTTGTTTGGTTAAGGTATATCTGAAACAAACTTCAACTTAAAAGATAGAAAAATGTAAGTTTCTGGGTTGGGTTTTTTTCCTTATAAAATAAATGAGCAGCAGTTAAGAGCAATCCCAAAAATGAGCTTTAAGAGAATATCCCTGACTCCAGTTTTTAAATCTTGTTACGCATTACATTGTGTGGTTTCTGGAATTGGAGATAATGTTCCAAACCTGGCAAGATGATTCTATTTTTTCCCCCTTTCTCATTGAACTTCCAGTTTCCTTGCTTTTTTAATCCTTTATTCTCATCTGCTTATCTCACTTTCACAGCTTCCCAGGCTATTGCCAACATTTTTCTGGTCTCGGATTTGTTCTCCTGAACCACATTTTGCTTTCTTTAGTTTCCTCTCTCCACACAGTTTGTTCTTTCATCTTTAACCCTTAGCATATTCATTGTTCTTGTACTTTATGGAATTTGAAAATCAATAAGAAAAGTAGCATAGCCTAAACTCTCAGTGGCTTCTTTAGGGTCACAGACTTGATTGTTCTTGGCTTTGGACTTTGTATAATTTATTAAAAAGCATGAAAATAACTGAACTGATCTTTTATGCCACAGCTACTTTTGCCAATTTTAAAGCCTTTTTCTCTTGTTGCAGAGTTCAAGTATAGATTTTTTAGCAAACCAAGGATTTGATTTTAATAAAGTTTTTCGCAATGGTGAGTTGTTTTGATTTGTTTTTTTTAAAATTTCTTTCAATGTCTGCAAAATTTATGATGACACCTTTCATTATTTTCCACAAAAAGAAAAAAGGCTGCCATCCATGATACTGTCTTAAAACATAATGAAGTTCTTGATTTATTCTTATCCAGTCAACTACTGTGCTGATGGTAACTCCCTTCCCAAGAATTCATTGCATTCAGCAGAATAGAATTCCCACTTACATGGGAGCTTGGTTGTTTATTTTTGTATAGAGGCGAAGCACAAACAGAGTAACAAGATGTGGAGCTGTGCAGTACGTCAGTGGTCATGTCTAGGAAAGGGACCAGTGCACTGTGATCGGGGTTGCTGCAGTCTGTTATCAAAGTGGTGCAGATAGCAAGGATAGAAGTGCTCAGTACTTCTGTGGTGATCTGCAGCTCTGCAGTGCTGGGGCTCGTGCCTTGCGCAGAGGAGGCTCTTTAGTGCAGTGGTACCAGCTAACCTGGCATGTGCTGGAAGGCTGGACAGACACACACATCTAGAGCAGATGACTGAAGGGCTAGGGTCTGTTTTCAGCCTTCAGGGGCGTAACAGAGGCAAATGCTTGAATCCCTACACATCCCTAATTTGTCTCTAATTATGATGAGCTTTCACTTTTTTTGTTAGGAATTCCATATTTAAATCAGGAAGAAGAGAGACAGCTAAGGGAACAGTATGATGAAAAACGTTCTCAAGCCAATGGCGCAGGATCTCTGTCATATATTTCTCCTAATTCCACAAAGTGCCCTGTAACAATTCCTGAAGATCAGAAAAAATTTGTTGAGAAAGTAATGTAAGTAGCACTGTTTAATATCCTCTGATGTTGTTAAAACTGAAATGTGAACAGTAGTAATATTTTCATATGTTGAAGCCATTTCTGTTAGTTCACTGTTTGTAACAAATGCTGCTCTTTTTGTTATGAAGCATTTTCTCGTTTTTTGAGGGGAGCTGTACGCTTTCAAAAAATAAAATAGTAGATACAGAAGCAAATATCTGTTTCTTCCAGGGAACAGATAGAAGACTTATTAAAGAATGAAGAAAGTGAAAGTTTGGAACTGGAGCCATGTACAGGGTCAGTTTCTGAAATTGCATCTCTTCTAAAAAAATTTTTTTTTTTTGGTCATACAGAATTAGGGGAGTGACGGGAGAATATGTTTACTTGGGTTAACCATAGCAAAATCTACATTTGAGTAATTTTTGAATGTTGAGAAAATGTGATGATCTATACAGGTGTTGTAATTTATTTTGAGCTGTAACTTCTGCATGTAGTGGCAAAATATTTAAGTGTAGCCAAGAAATGTCTTGTATGTGTGAGCCGCCTTTTGTTACTATTGAAGCGTTCCATAAGCCTTGGAGATGCATTTGATAAACAAACTTTTCAAATCTGTTGAGCTATTGGTTGTTCACAGTTGGCAGTGTGTGACTGTTTTTAGTAGTTCTCCTTCCCAAAAATCTATTTAGCTTTGGAGAGTAGATATTTGGAGAGCATGATTATAAAAAAAAAACCAACTTGGATTTAGAAATAGGAGAACATGGTGAAACTGGGGATAAGGTACCATCACTGTATCTGTATTGAGTGATCATGACTACGGAATACTCTCTGATGAGAGGATACGTGGGTGACTGTAAAATGTGGTGTAAATGCCTTTACAGCTTGGCAGCTGAACATCAGAATTCAGTAAATCTCTTCCTAGCCTATAGGTTCTGGTTAGCAGTGAGTCTTGCTTTAAAAATCTTTCTACAAGTGAACACTTAGAGTCAGCTTAAACTGAAAATCATTACTAGGAAACACTCTGTAAAAGGATTGTTAGTAACACGATTGTCTTTTGGTTTTAGATTTCAAAGGAAATTAATTTATCAGACCTTGAGCTGGAAGTAAGTTACTGGTAATATTGCCTTACTGTATATTTTTAGTACTTTTGATAAGAAATCTGGGTAAGATCTGATCTACTTAACCTTGGGGTGATTCATTTAGACACTTTTTTTTCCCTTTAAAAGGAGACATGTAATGTTCTGAAGATAAATTACATTAAACTTACTTGTGATGGTTAATTTAGATATTTTAAAGCTTAGTATTTGTTTTATCCTTCCTATGTAAAATCTCTGAATAGAGCAGCGCAGCCTAGAATTATGTAATAAATGCAGCATGCTAGGTTTTTAGTGAACAGAAAGTGCATGTGCTTATACAGATTGTGGACTTTACCTGAAAAAATAGTATAGTAGATACTGGTGTGTTTATAGTTTTCTGTTGGATGCCAAGCATAAGCATTTCTGATAACTTATTATATTGCCTAAATATATCCCTTAATGCCTTAGGAGAAACTCTAAGGCTGTAAGAGTAAGATTTTCACTGTTCTGACTGCGCTAGTAAGATGTGGAAAATACACAAGTGGGTTTTTTTGTGTGTTTAGTTAATTCAGTGTTGCAGCACTGAATCTGGCACTCTGTTACTTACACTGGAAGTGGGTAAAATAAAGCTTCTCTCTGTAAAATGGAATTGCAAGAAGTAAGCTCAAGAACTAATCTGAAAAACAGCAGAATTGTTTTCAACAATTTTTCAGTGTCTTTTTTTTAATATGTCAGTAGAATATTTGTAGCTTCCTGTAGCATGTAGTTTTATGTTTGTCTGACACTTATCCTTGCATCTTCTCTGAGTGGATGGAAGAATGTGTTCTTGAGTTGTGTTTTTTTAACGTCCAGCAGTGTTGCTGTACGTGAGTACAGCTGTGTACACTGTGTGTGTATTAGAGAGTGTCAAGCTGTGAAGGTAGCATAGTGATAATTAAAGCAGAAAAGAGTGAAGTTACTGACTGCCCTTGTGTCCTGACCTCTTCACAGGTCATTTTCTTTATTGAAGTGTTCTCTTGTGCATCAGTGTTTTGATGCATCCGAGGTTTGTGGCATGAGGCAGCTCATAAGTGAGACTGAGGCTCAAAACTGTGTGAGCAGTCAGGGTGAAGAGGACACAACAGTGTTTGGAGTGTGCTCTCCAGTACTTATTTTAGGAGTAGCCAGAGGACAAGGAAACTTGCTGGTTCTGCAGTGGTTACACAGTTGTGGTTAGTTTGTTTAATGAGAGCGTAATTGCTACTGGTGTAGCAGTCAAAGGCAATATTCTCTTACTTTTGTTATCAGCTGGATGTTCTGTGGCTCTGTGTATGGCAGTACTTTGGAAATTAAATGTGACTGTGGTGGCATGATGCAATCCTGTAGCAGAGGTGATGACATTTGAATTAATAATTCCTATTAAAATCTACTGCTAGCAGAAAGTTTAGGGTTGTTAATAAATCCCCAAATAAGTGATGTATTAAAGGCACGCAGTCTTCAAAGAAGCTGTCTTGGGGCTGGAAGTAAAAGAGCATTCTCACCAGCATTTTTGTTTTGGATTTCTTGGAAGCAAAGATTCTAGATTGTGATGAAATATCTAGATGATGTTTACTTAATATCACTAAAGTAAGAAGTTACAGGTTCCATAACAATAGCATGGGAAATTGTGTAAGTGCTAGTTACTGTTAGGTAATGTAAGGAGGCCAGTTAAACTACCCTATTGCTTCAAATTTTGCATTATTAAAATTAAGAAGAAACTTGTAATAGTTCTTTTACACCTAAGACTTATAGTAATAATGAAACATGAAATTACTGAATCACTCTTGTGGTTTCAATATGCTAAATGCCAAGTGAAAAGCTATTACTTACTTTTCGTTTGTTTTGATGTAGGTATCCAAAAGGTATCCACGTGGAAACTCTGGAGTCAGATAAGGTAACTAGGCCTCTTACTGCCTCTAACATTTGTTCTGTTTAAATGAAATTGTATTTCTCAATTTTACCATCTCTCCTGACTTTTAGATCTAACTTGGGCTTTGTTATGCAAATGCAAAACACTTTAAATGGAATACAGTGAACTAGTTTCTAGACATTATATCTGACCAACACGTATGGTGGGCATGTATTTGTGTGGCTTAATACTACTTTTTAAACGGATAATAAAGGTGTTTTAAAATACAATGGATCTGATGTTCTATATTAGGGAAAAGCAGGTTGTGATCTTAGAGGAAAAACAGCAGCATCACATGCTGTGTCCTCACTTCCCAGCACAGATCTCTGCTTCAAAGGGTATTTGGCACAAACTATTTACAAGGAAATGCTGATAACCTTTTCTGAAAAGTGAAAAATGGGTTTAGGAAAAATTAGGTTTGGTGGATGAATCAAATACAGCTTTCTAAAGTAGGCTTCTGGGAGTAGGTGATATTGTGGTGCCTACAATAGAAACAATTGTGTTGCCAAGTAACTGCTGCTGAGGTATGACAGTTTTCTTTACAATGTAAATTTACAGCAACTTGCAGCAACCTTAATTCTGAACTTCTCAGAGTCATTCCTTAAACTATTCATTTTTTGTTTTAGAAGGAGAGATATATTGTTATTAGTAAGGTAGATGAAGAGGAACGAAAAAGAAGAGAGCAGCAGAAACAAGCAAAAGAACAGGTAAATAAATTCAATTTAGTTTGTTTATATGCAAGGGGAAAGGTGAGAATCTTTGACTTCTCTCAGCAATGCAAAAATGCGGGATAGGGTTTGGTATCATTTCCCTTTGGTTTGCTGTGGCTGGCTGAAACCGATCTTCTAAATTCTACCAGATAACTTAGGCTTTGCAACAGAGCAAAAAGAGTTGCAAGGCATTCTAAAAATTCTAAAAAAGTCAGAATTTGTGGATTACTGAATGAGTAGTCTGGAGTAGTGAATACCTCCTTACGTGAACCTGTGCTCTCACAGAAGCATGGCTCAGTGATAGGAAACATCAGTTTCTTGCAGAAATTCTTGAGCAAGTTGGCACATTGTTTGGATTCGCAAAGAAGAAGTCTCCCCTTCTCTTACAAAGCTTGCTCGCTCTTAGCTGTCTGAGTTAGTGTCCTGTACAATTAATGTGTCATTTCTCGATAGAAACGTGCTGTACACTACTGCTGTGGTAACAGGCTGGCCAGGAGGTCACACCTGGTGTATTCAAGAACTCTCACTGTTTATGGGACTTTGTATTTTGCTTACTGGGTGATGAAAGTTTCAGGGGGTCGTAAGACTTGAATTGTGGAAATTCCTGGTCAGACTCCTGTGATTTGTGCTTTCATATATCAAGATAAAGTCAGTTTGGGTGCAGCAAATAATACTTCCATGCAGAAAGCGTTTTAAGGGAAAGAGAGATCTAAAGAGACATTAACTAATGTGACATCTCTTTTTCCAAAAGGCAAGTCAGGAACAATTTACTTCTACAGTAGATTTTTCTGAAGCATTTTTAGTGGGGGTATTACTTGCTCAGACTAGTGGCATTCAGAGCTGAACTAAAGTAGCAGTGAATGTTTTTATTGGATTTCAGTTCTGGTTGAATAAAGACAGGTAGCACAAGGCAGAAATTACTTCCCTAGACCTGAAAAAGAAAAATCTGTTACAGAACAGTTTGTGCTGTAGTCAGATCCCCCCAAACCAATCAAGAGTCAGTTTATACAACTACAATATTATATAATATGTCGCACATTTTAATGTTTCTTCTTGGTTTTGTTTATATAAATAATGAAGAATGTTTCTTCCCCAATCTGTGTTAGCATAAAAATATGGTCTGATTTAATAGGTGTAACAATCAGGATTCAACCTGTTGCATATATAACAGTAGATGTAAAAGGTACAGCTGAAGATATGTGGGTTAATTTTAATACCTTCTGAGCTGTTTGTAGTATAATAGTTGCTGAGCACTGTTGGAGATCACGTGCTGACAGTGAAATGACTACAGCTGTTACTGCTCTGTTTGAAGTGAAGTTACCCTTCTTTGTAGCAGCGTGAATTTTGCTGTGCTTTGCTTTGTGGCTAAAATACCAGTGATACCATCCCTGTGTTTTGTCTGCTACTGAACAGCACTTGCATAGTGTCAAGGCTTTCTCTCCCAGCCTCCTCCAAAAGCAAGGAGGCTGAAGGGCTCTCATTATCTTTATCCACAAGTCTTATTGTCTGTCTTTGAATTTCAGGTGAGGGGAGTGAGCAAAGGGCAGAGTGGCTGTTTGGCTTCTGGCCAGGGACAACCCAGGACAGCAGCTTGTGACTCATCTTACTTGACAGTGAGCTAGAGCTACATATAAAATGAGAATTCTGTGAGCAGCATCCTGCTTTGACCTCTTGTATCTTCCAGATATTGACATTTCCTTCGTGGTCTGTTCTTGGCTATATCTCAGAAACAGTTTGAGGCGAACTGGGGGCATCTGCAATATTTGTATTTACGTTTCACTAATGTCAGAATCTTTGCTTACAGGAAGAATTGAATGATGCTGTAGGATTTTCCAGAGTTGTTCATGCCATTGCTAATTCTGTAAGTTAATGTGATTTTTAACCTACCTTTGTTAGTAAGAAAAAATAAATAATTCAAAGAAAGCGTTCTTTTGCTGTTACATTTTGGAAGAGAAGATGAAATACAAGTTAAAGTGACTTTTTAAGTTTATGTTGCTTCATGTTTTACAGTGGTTGAGTGTACTAGGTTAAGTAAGCTCAAACTAAAGAATGATGTGAAGAATCTTATCTGTAAGAGTCGAGAAGAGCAATTTCTTAGGGCTCTTACATAAATAAGCTTGGGTGGCTTTTTTTCTCTGTTCTGAAAAAATTGTGGGTTTTTTTTCCTTTTTTTTTCCTGACAGTTAAAGGCTATCAAAGAAGGATTTTTGTCATGTCAAATGAATCAAAGTTAACATTTAAAAAACTGCTTGAGCTTTTTTAAGGAGCTTGCTTGTACAACATCTGGCATGAAAGGTTCTGCACTGTGAGGAGCCAGACCATGCCCTTAATAACTGTTGTATATTATAACCATGAGAAATACATTGTGTTGTTGTATAAGTAAATTAAAAGGTAATGGACTGAGAAATGTCTTGACTTCAATCTTAAATAGATTACATTTGGAAACCAAGTTGTATGTGGCTGTTCTAGTGCATCTTCTTAACATTTGAAGCTGCTGTGGAAGCCTGTGATAAGTGGTTGGGAGTAGAGGAAAAAGGAGTGGCTGCTCTAGGAGAATGGAGAATGTGTGAGGCAGGCAGAGAGCAAATGGGGAGGTTTGATGTGTATTTGTTCCCAGGTGCCCTTGGCTGCCATCTGGGATGGGGTTTTCACAGATTCCCTTTGCCATGGCCAGCACTGGAAGTGTAACAGACATTTAATGTTCTTTTCACAGGGCAAGCTTGTTATTGGGCACAACATGCTGCTGGATGTTATGCACACCATACATCAGTTCTATTGTCCCCTACCTGATGTAAGTAATCTTTTGAGTGTTCAGATGATGAAATAAATGCCTTGATGTATTTATCTTTTAGTCTTATCTCCACACTTTCTTCTAATTGGAAGAACTGGTCAGTCTGTGAAGAAGTATAGAAAAGCATTTTAAAATAATCCATTTGGTACTTCTGGGCTACTGCCTTATTTTCCTGAATCTTTATGTGGAAAGTTTAGTTGGATTGAATTGTTCTCCTTTGTATTTTTAAAATGTGCAAATCAAATAGCAGAATTGTGTTTTTTGTTTATATCAGGTATATTTAACTGACTGACTTGTTATAAGATACTGGTGTGAAGCTTCAGCACAATTACGTGGCTTTTTCCCCCTTGTAGTTTACAAAATGGGAATGTGTATTTTCATATATTACAGTGCACTTAATAAAATGTTAAGCAATCTTGTAGCAGGATGATGTTCCATGGGGTGAAGAGGTGTAATGTCAGAATAATTGGAGGGAGCAGATTTTGATGACTGCAGCAGGGCAGTCAAACAGTTCATGACTGGACAGTCTCACAATTCAGTTAAACTGAGCAGTGTATTGGCACCAAGAACATTGTCTGAAGAAGCCAAAGGTCTCATTGGAAGGATGGCTCACATGACATTGTTACTTGCAGTCTTAAAGGACTTGTGGGTGTTCTGGGAAAGACTTGATCATAAGACGGGAAAAAGAAGTTTGAGACTGATTTGGATGGTGTTCGAACGTAAGCAATTGTCAGTAGTTCCTGTACTTTTGACCCTTGGCAGATCTAAACCTATAGGCAGTCACTGTATACCTGGAGTGACTGCTTATATTCCATTGAAATACTAAATGCTGGGAACACTTAAGAAGAACTGTTAACTAGGCTGGAATTAGAGGTAGCCTAGGTTATAAAATAGGATAAGGTGTGGCAGAGATGGAACACTTCATTACTAATGACAGACAAATCAGAAATGCTTAGTCTGTAGTTGTGTGTAATTGCAAGTGGTGTCTGTGGTGGTGCTGACAGATACATCTCTTACATGGGAGAATTCAGTTACTGTAGCTCACTTTTAGAGGCTGTTTGGATAACTGTAGCTCCTGCTTTCTGTCCTCCCGAGACTATAAACAGTTCACTGACTTGGATTTTATCTTCCGGTTTAATGTTAAATTAGGACCTAAGTGAGTTCAAGGAAGTAACATCATGTGTCTTTCCCCGGTAAGTTCTTAGTTCAAACTTACAACCATTTCAGTATAGTTTTAGCAAGCTGATATTGTTTGTCCTAGCCCTGTACCCTAGCTGTTACTGGAAAAGAAATTGGGATGAAGTTAGATAAATTTTTTAAGTATTTTTGAGCAGCTTTTTTTCAGAAAAGCAGTGCTTTTGGTTCACTTCTTGGCAAAAGATGCACCTTTGCTACTCCCCTGGGTTTGGCATGATGTTTGGTGTTTTGAATCTACACTTCATTTGGAACAAGATTTATTTGCTACTAGTTGTCTGCATCTCTTGCTGTTCCTTAGTTGCTGTCCATGTTCATGCTGAACAAAGCCAAGAAATGTTTTGGCTGTGTAAGATCCAACAGTAATTTTCAGTAGGGTGTATCTGCTGTTTCCCAGCTAATACACTGAAACATTTTTTTAGGATTTGACAAAACGGGCATTCTTCTGTTTCAACCTATTTAGCTCTTATCTTGTTTCTAGGTTACTGGATACTAAACTGATGGCAAGTA
Source organism: Falcunculus frontatus (assembly GCA_013398115.1). Taxonomy (NCBI): domain Eukaryota; kingdom Metazoa; phylum Chordata; class Aves; order Passeriformes; genus Falcunculus; species Falcunculus frontatus. Next base: position 1,367,498 of record VZRV01002476.1, on the reverse strand, counting down.
CACAACCTTTTAAGGTAACTTAATATTATAGAATGATTTGAAGATACAAACTTGCATTAATACATGTGTATTGAAACAAAGTATATTTCTTTGTAGAGAAAGCTGTCTAATAATGTTTTCTGTGACGCTCCTTTTATTGTAAAAGAATGATTTTTCTTTGCCCCTTGTCTAAACTTACAGAATTTATAGAATACAAATTTTTGCTTTCCTACTAGTGACTTTTGTGTTGGAAGTTTTAAGGTAACTCAGCAGCTTTGGATTCCAAAATATGTAGAATCTTCGCTAGGTAAAATATGATTAGTAGATTATTTTCTTCTTGTTGAGTAGCATGTCCCCTCAGGAGATAAAAAAAGTGCTGTTCATGAACAAATGGAATCTGGAAGTTGCTTGTATACTCAAAACCTTAGAGTGCTGTGAATGCTGACTTAGATTTGTCTGGAAAAATGCTTTATCATCATTAGGTTCTCTTGTGGCCAGTTGCTCAGTGGGTAGTCAGCAGGAGAAAAAAAATTACAGGCTTCTCTGAACATCTCTTACAGCATGAGTTTCATTCCTCTAAAGAAGTATTGAGATAAGTGTTCATAAGCTCTTGTTTTCCCATGTGCCTTTGAATTAATTAAAAAACATGCTAAGGAAGCAGCATCTGTCTTTGTGCATAGCTCTGTAACTCCAGAGCATTGCATAACAAAGTGCTACTAAAATACACTTGTAGGTATTTTCAGGTTTTTGTTGCATACTGCTGTGTAAGAGTAGAGGCTTTGGCATCCTGAAAAGTAAGAATCCTCCACAAGTTTTAGGTTTGGTACAGTTATGTTGATATTTGTAATTCTACAGCAGATTGGGTTTTTGGGCTATGGGTATGAAATGTTGCTTTGGGATGCCAAATTAATGCGTCATTTGAGCTTGTTCATTGTACTTAGTTCTTGATAACGTTTTAGTCTGCAGACTTGATGGGAGTGTGAACAGCTAAGCTTGATTGAGAACCAAAGGAAATCTGGTCCTCACAGATCTCAGACAACCTTAAGAAAGGTTGTGTTAGATGTTTTGCTTTCCCTGGCTGTTGATTCTGCATGTTTCCGTTGTACTGATTGACAACATATATTTGATTAAGAACTTCAGTAAGGAATTAATCTGTAATACATCTTCGTGGCTTTTTATTTTATGCATATAATTCATCAGTAGATTCACTGATGCTGCTCAGCTAAGTTGAAGTGTAGGAGCAACTTTCTGATTGTCAGGCTTCTTTCACTGTCTCTGTATTACTTTAAATCAGCAGTATTTACAATTATAAAACTATTCAAGAGTGTCCAGTCAGCAAGCACATATCAATACTCACCCTGAATGCCTTCAACCATTATGATCAATATTTAGAATATTTTGCCCTGCTGTTCATGCTGCCATTCCCCTTGCCACATGTGCCCTGCATGAAACCAGATTCAGATAGAAATATTACTTTGGCATAATTCATCAATAATTCTGAGCAGCATTAATAAGTGCTTAAGACTCATTATGATGCAGGCGAGGCAAGTTAACTTTGAAACTTGTCTTGACACACCTCTGGTGCATTAGTTTGAAATGGGGCCATGTGTAAATCCTTAGAGAACACAAGGTGGCAGCAGTAAATACTCATTTGATCCTATTTGATTTCAGTTTCCAGGGAAAATGTGCTTGGCATTGGCAGTTAATGATGGCTTCTCTTGCAGGAGATCATTAATAATACATCACTTGCAGAACTGGAAAAGCGTTTAAAAGAGGTTCCATTCAGCCCTCCTAAAGTTGGTAAGGATATATCAAAATGCTCTTATTTCTGAAATGTTTTCCTCTTTCAGAGGAAACAAAATGTTTTGACTATTTTTGTTATTGGTCTGAAATATAAATTCCCCTACTGATAACTTAGTGTTTTGATGAAGGGACTTCAAATGAGGGCACTATACATACAGTGTGGTTATATTTAGAAGTATACCTGGAACTTAAATGGAATCCAGGTAGTAAAAGAATGGATGTGTCCAGTGTACAGCAGTTTCATCATCTTCTAATGATGGAATTTTTTTTTAGGTTGAATCTTGAGGATTAATTTGAAGTTTGTTTAAAACTTTCATTTGAAGGTTGTCCTTCAGATCAAAGCCAGAGCACTCCAAGTGGCACATGGACAAACAAAACCAAGAAAGCTTACACAGTAGTGACCAGTCATGTGTGTTCTAGATATTACTAAAGTTCTTTTAGTAGGAAAATGGTTTTTTGCTTTGAGGTGAACACAAGGATATTTAATCAAAGAGCAATCTTAGCTCAAGGTTCTGGAATTTTTCTTAAACTGCTGGTTTAGAAAAAGGAAGGCAATACTGAAGAGTGGAGTATGTTGAAAGGGAAATTTTCAATGCTTGATCAAAATCAAGATGAGTAGTACTGTTTTATATTGCTGAATGTGTAGAGCATAAACACCAAGTGCATTTGTCAGTAAAGACATCCTTAAAACACTTTGTTCGGTCTTCATTTAAATACCTTGAACAATCTGACCATAGGTCAATCAGATAGTTGGCAAACAGGTTAACAGTGAAGCTTTCAGTTGGACTGAGTGTCTGTTCTCTTAAATGCAAGTAAGTCAGAAAAAAAGATAGTCTTTGTGGGGAATTCTGCTGTCATTGTCTTAGAATTAATACTCCATTTTGGCTTAGTAGGTCTGGGGATTAAGGGCTTTTTAATAGGAAAGACTTTCCATCTTATGAACTTATTTAAAAATGCCAAACAAAACTGCTTATTAAGAGCTTAAGAAATTTCAAAGATTCTGAAAATTGTATAAACTTTCCCAAATGATGTTATGCTCTGACAAAATAAGCCTGTGGGTAAGCATACAGGACTGTCTTTATCTTCTGTGATGATGTATTTATAAATGTCTTTTTCCCCTCAGAAAGTGCAGAAGGATTTCCAAGTTATGATACAGCATCTGAACAACTCCATGAAGCAGGATATGATGCTTACATTACTGGACTGTGCTTCATTTCCATGGCTAATTTCCTGGGTACCTATGATGTCTTTTCCAAACCTTCTCCCTGGTGCTGTCTGTAGCTGCTTATTACATACTGAATTTATTCTTCATTCATCAGGTTCATTCCTCAGTCCTCCGAAAAACCATGTGTCTGCTAGATCAAAACTCATTGAACCTTTTTTTAACAAGTAAGTAGTTATTGTATTAAAAAACCTGCTAAAACATGGAAGTACAATGCCAGCTTTAGCAGATCTACCTCTAGCCTTGGAATCAATAGCTAACTGCATTTTTCTTTAAACTGAAGTTTTATTGGCTTTCTGGTTCGTGCTGGTAATGCTGGAGAGAGGCTATGAAGTAAATACCTTTTCTTTTGAGGAGGATGGTTTACTTATTGCTGACCTGTGAAAGGGCACTTAGAAGAGTACCTGGACTGCTTTAGTGGCCTTGCCCGTGCCAGTGTTGAGGTTATATTTACAATTTAGAAAATGATTTCTGGAGTAAGTTTTGGGAGTAGTGGAACTGAAGAAAAACTGGTCAGATGTTCTTTATGTTGTAGGACCCACAGAAACTGCCGATAGTGAAAACTGAGTGTGCTCAACAATCTGGAAAAACTAAAATATCCCTCTGGTAATGTGAATCCAAATAACACAAAGCATTGGTATTAACATTGTTGGGTAACCCATTTTTAAGATGGCATAAGAACTATACATGTATGATTTATGGGATGATGCTATGAGCAGTATTGTGCTTTTGAATTGGGTCTTCATGCAAACTCCTTGAACAAATTGAAGTAAGACTTGAGGTATCTAGAAGCCTTTATGCACAGACTCGATCCTTTACATAATTAATCTGTAGATTTTACCTTAGGAAACTTTTAAAGGTGGTGCAATCTGTTGCATAAAGGAAAAGGAGTTAAAATTAAAAAGGTTATAGTGCTTACTCTATCTGTTTAAATTCAGGAAAAAAGCCATCCTTTCAAACCCTGTAATACGAGAGTTGGCAAAATTAATTACTTTAGCTTCAGATGGCCCACACAAATGAGGAAATAATTGTGATCAGTGGCTTCCACCTTTCATTGTTCTGAAAATCGTATTATTATAGTGACAGCAGTTATGTGATTCTCTTATAACTGAGACATGTGAGGTAATAACTGCATATATTTTAGCAGATGTTACAAATATTCCCTAGATTAAACATGGACCCACAGTGACTGCTTGATTTGCATGTGAAGGTGAAGATAGAACTGATCAGCACAATTTCATTTTAAGATGTGATTTTTCCCTAGGTTGTTTTCAGGAACACCAACACAAACACATGCCAACTAGTAGGTGCCATTTGAGCAGGTTACTTTTTCAATCATAACCAAAATTCTTTCTAGAAATGCATATTTGCAACAAGTACAAGCTGCAACTTCTAAAACTGTCACAATAATACATTAAATTTAAGCTTTTCAAATTAATTGTGTACTTGAAATGGGACATTCCTCTAGGAGTGATATTTCAAAGTTGCGAGAGTGAGTGAGAGGAAGCCTGCTGTGTCTGTTCTGGCTTCAGAGTTAACACTGCCTGACTGTAATGAAAGGAAGAGTTAACAAAAAAACTGTAGGGAGAACAGCTGCCTAATTTTTTTCCTTTTTTAAGCAAGAACTGAAAATCACTGTTTGCAAGAGAAGAATGTTTATCCATTCTGTCATTATTCAGAACTTGTAGCTTCTTGTTTCAGAAAAGCTATATATTATTTTTAAGTCATGGAAACTTGGAAGACTTGCCATGTCTTACTTCCACGTGATTTTAGAAGCTTTGCCGTTTTCTCACTAACATCTGACACATCACCTATCTCACCTTTTCCTTACAGTGAGCAGGCTAAGACTTGTATTTTTTGAGCTAGTTTTCTTTCTCCTATAATGCAAACTAACAAACCAGAATAGGAGAACTCTATTTTTTTTTTTTATAAAGAAGATTTAACTACATGTCAGAAGTCAGAGCTGTGAGGTGTTTAAATGAACAAGTCTTTTGCTGTGTTCATTCAGTCCTTGCAGACCCGGTCTGTCTGCACACGTGGTGTTTTTAGCACCTGTAGTAGCATCCAGGGCTCTGCAGTTCAGAGTTACCTATAGGTCCATAGTAATTGTGTTGCTCCTGGGGCTTTTTGGCAGGTATGCTCTGGGCTGCCAGCCAGCTTCCTGCTACACCTAGTTGTCTCTAGTTTGTGGTCTAGAATCTTTCCCTAGCTGAGCATCCTCTCTTCCTGCTGGGGAGAAAAAAAAACTATCTTCCTCCTTCCTCCAGAAGTTCTACCTGATCCTGTGGGCAGCAGTCAGAACAAGGAAACCTTTTCCTTGGTGCTGTAGTCATGTTCTTCAAGCAAATCACAAACTACAACATGCAAACAGTAAGCTAAACAAATGAAAGTTATACCTTGTGTCACAAGTTTTTCCTGAAAGAAGCTGAACAGAGGAGTTTATTGTAAGGCAGCTGTTTAGAAGCAATGTTCTCAGTTTGAACTATTATCCAGATAGTCTTGAAAATGTTCTTTCAAGCAGACCATGATTCTTTGGGTTGCTCATAAAGTCTTAATTTCAAGATCTCTGAATATTAGATATTAATACTTAAATACGGTTTAGTGATTAAACTTGCACATCATTGCTAGGATTTTGGAAATGTTTCCTGTTTGAATGGGCTTGTCACTAATGTGATAAGTGGGAATAAATTTAAAATTAAAAAATCAAGCTTTGATTTTTATGAACTAAGCTTTCAAATGAAGGTGATACTTTTTTCAAGAGCAGTTTTGATGTCTTTCATTATGTCAGCAAAATTATGGAACTTCCTGGCTGGCTGTTCGAGAGTGATGGCCAGCATATAGGTTAATGTTCATATAGGTTAATGATGAACATAGGTAAAATCTTTAGTTTTAGGGCTTTTGTGAGAGTGGAACTGATTAAAAACAGACTTTCCCTTAGGGTTGTTTGGCTCTTTTAGGCATAATGCAGTAAGTTATATGATAAACAACTCAATAAGCCAGGAATTCCAGAGATGCATTTCTGTAATCTTTATGCTTTATTATATATACAACATCTTTGAAAAATCCTGCTCTTCTGCTGTGAGTAATCCCCGATGAACATTTATGAGTTGAGATGACGGGACTCTTTGTTGCAGTATCTAAACTCTTATGTGTATAATTTGGATACTGTTATTGTCTCATATACTTCGGAGTTGATTTGAAATTTTTTGACTGGTTTAGGGCAACAGCTCTTCCATATCTTCCTGCCCCCACCCACAAGCCCCTCGCGGACTTTTAATGACAATGTTCTTCTGTATCTCTTTGGGTTGTTTGAATGCTATTTACTCTTTTGATGTAGCTGGAAGCAGGGGGTGGAAGAGGTGTAGAGAAATGAGAACACCATGTTTTATTGAGCTGAATAGCATCATGGTCTGTAGAAATATAAATTAGCTTAGAAATGTTTTTTTATACAATGGATATCAGAAACCAAAATCCATGCAAATCACTTGGGTTTGTGCTATACTTGTAGAAAATTTCTAATAGGGAACTATATTCTCTGGCATGCATTGCAAATCCCTCAGCACTTCTATACTTAATTTTCTTTGCAAAATTACTGCAAAAGGAGATTGGTATGCTTTTGTGCAGTTTGACCAATAACTTTCCACTCACAATGTAGGAGTAAATAGTTGCTGTTCTTGTGCTTGCAGCCACATGTGGCTGAAGTAGCCACTGACCTGGACTGGTAAACTGAGCTGGATTTAAAAAAATGCCTTTTCTTTTTTCAGCTGGATCAGTTTCTCTACACAGTTCACCACACAGCTGTGAAAACTTTCATCCTAGCTCAGTGCAGAGGAACAATGTTGACTCCTTGAGACTATTTATGCACTGCTGTGAATGGCACAATGATAACCTTCCTCTCCTCATTTTACTTGACTTGCCACAGAAATAATTGTCTTTCAAGTAGCTTCCTCAAAATACATCATAGTTCTTATTGAGAAATGGGTCTCTGTCCTCTGACTGGGTGATCTGGCTGTAGTCCCTAAATAGTGTAGGAAATAACATTTTTTTAGCTTGGTCTGCTTAGCTTTTAAAGAAATGTAGCTATGACACTGATTTTCACAACATTAACTCACAACCTCATGAATCTGGCTAATTTAATATAGAGTTCATGCTGTCATACAGAGAAGTCTTACTAATTTAAATGTTCTGCAGATAGTTGAGGAATCTTACAGCCATAGATATGGATACTTAATTATGGATTATGTTGGAACTCAGTGTTCGTAATCCATGTGGTGTAACTTAGTTGCAGCTACAAGATGTAGTTACTTCTGTAACATACCTAAAGTGCACTTAGTACTGAAATCAGTATTTAGACTACAGGGAGTATGTGTGTTTGTGTGTGTATGTGCGTTTAGTGACATAATTGTTTTGCCAAACGAATAAATGGAGGATTTGTCTCAGGGAATAAAAATCCCTCAATTCATTTCAGGTAAATGTATTTTTTTGGCATAAGTCTGTTCTTGTGGTTGGCCACTGCATTGCTTTCCTCAATACGAGAAAACCTGGGGGAGGGAAGCTTAACTAGTATTCTCCCCAGAAGTTTTTGTTGTGTTTTTGGTAGACTTCATCTTTATTTTTATGAGAACTGCTACCTACAAAACATAAACTAGTTATTGGAGTGCTTTAAAAAGTAGTAGGTTCCAAGAACTTGGCAAACGTTTGTTCAGATAGCTCAGCTTAAAACAAATCTGTCTTTTTTTATTTTAATAAAACCTCCCACTTTTGCTGTCCTGCATAGATGATGGACATCCTCTATCCAGAAAACACTAAACTGCTTTTACTGACCAGTAGAAAAACTGTATTTAGCCTATTTAGGCTGTGCTTATCCCCTGCACTGGGGTCTGGAGAAGGCTGTGTCTCTTACTGACAGTGACACTGACATTTCAGATGAAGATGTGAGCACAAATCATAGGTAATAAATCAAACTGAGCATCTTTTGGCAGTCTGCAGTCCAGCTTACTGGCAGAGTACAGATCCCTGTTCTTTTCTGCCCAGCTTGGGTGCCCTGCTATGGTGCTGTGATCCTGCCTGATGTCTTCCACCAGAGGTGGAATGTAGTCACATCCCTTCTATTGCTCCTTAGAGGATGCATCCCTTGCTCCCTCTTTGTTTTTCCCCTTCCTTTAATTCCACAAGATACCCTTGTGGTGTGATCGTTGTGCCTCCTTGTTTTCTGGTTGGATGGTGGTTTTTTTTTCGTTTTTGAACAACAGTGTTGTCACAATTACCCTGGCTCTCTAGGGTATGTCAGAGTAAGGATATCTTCCTTGGTTTCCTTGTGGGAGCTGTGTTTGAAGTCGGCTTTGTTCCCAAGATGCTGTTCCTGTCCAGTTTAGACAGACAGCTGTGATGAAGCCAAGTCTGCAGGAGTGTGGCACCTAAGGCTAAACATGAAAAGAAAGTCTGGCTTCTTTGTAGAATGTCTTCATTACTCAGTGCTGTGCTGGAATGGGTGAAGTTTCTGAAGTTAATTGATGCAAATGTTTGTAACTTTTATTGATGAAGATCCTTTTAGGTGCTGCAGTGCTCGGGAGGATGCAGTGCATGTTGTACTGTATCTTCCCTGAGACTCAGAAGATAAATTAGGTGGGACAGTTTTGGCACAACTGGTGCTGGTTCTCACCCTGTGGCTCACATGTGAACCTGCCATACAGTACATTTTACCCCAGTGTTTGGGGTTTTTTTCTTTCTCCTATTTATAGCTAAACCAAGTTAACAACTGCATTCCAGTAGACTTTTCAGTGGTATAGGGAATCATAAGGGTGTGATATTCAGTCTTAGAAACTACTAGCGAGTGTGTAGTATGATACAAAGAATCTCTAGGGAATTACAGATCAGTCTGTACACTTAAAATGTTTTTATCAGCTGTTTATATCAGTTAGTATTAAGTTAAATGCTGTAATTGTAATCTGATAAGCATTTTAGAAGCTTTTAAAAATTATGATGGAAAAGTTATTTATTTTAGCCCTCCAGTGAACACTATACACAGCAAATGTTTTGTAACATCAATGTGCCATCTGTACCTATGACAGGATTTTAAGCTGTTCATCTTACTTGGAAGGAAATAGTTTTCAGAGCTGAATAAGAGCATTTATTGAAAGGATTTCTTGAATGTTTTGAGAAACTCTTCAGTTGCATCTTAAAGGGGAAAAGATTCATTCCAGTTATCTCCAAAGAAGTCATGATGTCTTTTGCAGTTTTAGGGTTTTAAGATCCGTTCTGTCTAAAGCATGATGAAATGCTCAGAAAATGGGGAGGTTTATGTGTATTTAGGATGGTGGCAGCTGTTGCACTATCCACTGTGCAAGTGGCTCTTACTGCACAGAGCTGCCACTTGTTAATGTTTCTTCCCCACTTGTCTTTGTTTTCAGCAGTAAAAATTTGGGCTTTTTTTGTCCTTGTTTTCTTGAATAAGTAGAATTGCTGGCATGATGCCAGGTAACTTTCTGAATCTGGTTGTTAGATAAGAGATTGGGCTTAGAGGGTCTGTTTGTTTTAACATAGTTTAAGATAAGTTTGGGATGGTTAATTCTGCTTCTTCAGAAGAAACATGTAAAATAACTATAAAAAGGAAAAGGTCTTCAGGCAGAAATTTGCTAATGGTTCTTTTCCATTTTGCTTCTAGGTTATTTCTTATGAGAGTAATGGACATACCGTATCTCAATTTGGAAGGACCAGACTGTAAGTAGCTTCTTTCATTGTAAACTTACTACCATTCTGACAAACTTCCTGGAGGAGGAAGTGTAAAGATGAATTATGTATATCTAAAGCATGGATATCAGCGTATCTATCAGTTGTGTTTAGGTTATTAGGTACTTATGAAATGATTTAAATGTGTCTGTTCCTTTTTTTTTCTTTAACAAAACAGTAAATCCAGAAATTCTTCAACTTTGACCAGAGAATCTGCATTATAAAGGGGGTTGACGAGAACAAACTAAGTTATTGTTACTAAATGAGAGGGTTTGCAATTAGCAGCTTTATTGTTATTTTGGGTTACTATTCTTCTTATGTACCATATCCCATAAAAAGTGGAATCTTAACACTATCCCCTCACCCCAGCAGTAAATACAGGGTGCAAACTAGTGAATAGCAAATGGTTCTGAAAATCTTGTGGCCACTTTGTTTCTCAAGAGATGTGCAGCAGTACCTCTCCTTAACTTCAACCTAAACATCAGAATTCTTTTGCCACATGGGGTTAAGATAATGGAAAAATGTTGCTTTAAAACATTTTTGCATTTCAGTTTATTTCAGTTTACAGACCTGGAGCTGTAATTAGTTGATAATACATTTAAATGAAAACAGATTTTACTAATCTAAATGTCCTTACTGTTACGGGATGTTTCATGATGAGGGGGAAAGCTTTGGATGAGTGTTCCCACTGATGCCTTGACTTAGGAAAATGTGAAGCCCTGGAGGTCAGTCTGGTCCTTGATTAGATAAAAGCTTAATTTTATATTGAGGAGTCAGATACACAGTGTCTTGAAAATTATACCCATTTGGAAGCAACACTGATGTGGAGACATTTTCCACTCCTTGCATCGGAAAGCTCAGACTGGAGTGTGACTCTGTTAGATGCCAGTGTAGTAGTAACAGAATGCAGTTCTGGAGAGATGGAAGTAACTGTTGGAGAGGAAATACATGCTGTAAGGGCATATATTTAATTTTAAATTCAGTTAGGTGGTCAGACCACTGAGCTCTGGCTCTGTTGGAATGGGAATCTAATTACATTGCATCTTCCTTCCCCAACTGTTGGATACTGAGTGGAAGAATGGGTAGATACTTTGGGTCATTGAGAGAATGCCAAAGCTACTAATTTGTAAAGATGCTACTTCCACTTGCTGGCCAACTTACAGCACTGTTTTGATACTCTGCCAAGAAGGGTTGCCAAAAAAGAGTCTGCCTCTGAAAGTCTGTCTCTTTTATCTGAAAGCCACTCCTGTAGAACAGACTGATGCAGATGTTACAGGAGAACCTGAGCCAGGGAGGCTTTCTAAGCCTCAAAACGGAAAGCACTTGTAGGGGTGGCATGCTGGGCTGGCTGTTTTAGACACTTTTGTTGCTATTCTGAGATGTAAACACTGCTGTAGGTTGAGGAAGCTGTCTGGTGGTTGTCTGGGGGACCATTTTGCAGAGAAGCAAAGCCACCTAAAGGGTACAGCCGTGTTTCTGTGGGAAGTGCACTTGGAGTCTGTATTTTTAAAAAAAAACCTGAGGCACAGCTCACTGGGTGACTGTTGTAAGTTGTGGTGTGTTTCTGTTTGTTGGGTAGTGAAATAGCAGGTTTGTGCAATTTTTCCTGAAATAATGGATTTCAATAACATATGCTAAGTTAAATAGTTTTGAATATGTGGGTGTGACTTTCATAATCTTTTGTTACTGTGTGTTAGAAACTCATTTAAAAGAATGAAGTTGCTGCACAAAATGACTGCAAAGCAGAAAAAGAATCAAATACTTTTTACCCGAGTAGGTAGAAATTAGAGATTTTAACAGCAGATTCACAGTGAATTTAAGAATAAACAGATACAGGAAAGCTAGGAATAGTTTCTTTTCTCTAATCAATATAAAAAGGCTGTAATATCTGAAACTGGAGTTGTTCATGGTTTGATTTTTACTACTGGATTACAAATAATTAAACTTCGAGATACTCTGTTTAGTGAGCTGTACAGCAGTGAATTGATCTTCTGTTCCTTGTGGGGTTTTGGTGTTTGAATTGCATAGTGCAAAATAATTGAATTTTAGTCCTTAAAAAATTCTGTATTCTTTTTGTTTAAGTAGCAGATTAGGGAACAGGATTTCACCTGTGCTCATGAAGGGATTGCTTTCCTTAACTACTTGTGTCTCTGTCCAGCCTGACTGAGCTCTCAGTGCTCATGTACACCTGTAATTTATTACTAGGTAGTTTCTGGTCAGCTGAGGCTAACCCACTTGTTTAGGTGAAACAGATTAAAACATTTAGCAGTAACAAGTGGTTGATGGTCTGATTTTGGACACCCGCTCTATGAATGAGATCCACCTTGGAAAGCTCTCCAGTTTTAATGCTGAAAGCCAAGGAGATCAGAAACTAGAAAAGTTTGTATTACAAAAGAATTCAGAAGGGTAAGTCACTAGTTCTTTCACTAAAATGAAAAACAGTCCCTATGTCTCTATACCAAAGGAAGAGAGAAGCTTTTCCTGAGACTGTTACCAGGTGGTCAGATTAAAATCTGATCACATCAAGCTGTGTGTAGTTAACCTTTGAGTTACCTTGAACAAAGTGGAGCACTACATTGCAAAGTGGAGCACTTGACTTTAATGGTTCAGCCTCTGTCATCCAGTGTAAAACACCACGTAAGATTTAGTAATGTGTCATACATAACAAAATAGATCTCTGCAGATACCTGTGGAGAGGCTTAATTAATGATCTACAAATAGTTTCATAGGAAAATGTAAATTATTTCAGTATCTTTGCCCCTGAAAATACAGTGTTCCACTTGTTTCTTTTTAAAATATGATAGAATTCACAGGTTATAAAAGCTCACCTCTCTAGTGAAAGGAACTTCAGTTAGGAGAAGTGTGTAAAAGTAAGATATATAATAATAATACGATAATTTCTGCTGTACTCTTACCTGTTCCAGCAGTTAAATTTGGATTCTCTCTCTCAAATTGACAAAGCTTAAAATGACTGTCTGTATACACTAAAGACCTCTTCTGCACTTCTTCAGATGTTGGCCTTGATAAGCTGTCTTTTTTTCTTGGTGTAGTTTTTAGTAATAAGTTTTTGTAGTAATAATAAAAAGTCAGTGTGTATATTCTAGCTTGTACCTAATATTACATGAAAACTGAGTTGAACATTGTTTCACAGGAAGTTTTTGTTGACAGAAAAATGGCAAAATTGAATCATTGCTAAGAATTTTTTAAAGGCGGAGCATGNAAAAAAATATATTCATTTTAGAAGTTTTTTAAAAGGGGAGAAAAAAGAGTGGTTTTTTTTTTTTTTTTTTTTTTTTTTTTTTTTTTTTTTCTTCTGTCCTTGAACTTGGTTTGGTGCAAGGGATGGGAAGGACTAGATTTGTGGGCATTTCCCACTGCAGGAAATGCTGTTTCAATTTCTTATACAGATGAGCTAGTAGGGTTTAGTATGTCTTTCATGCCTAAATGCAGGCACATTCTCGCTGTGCCTGAGGTAGTTGCATAAATCTTGGCCTGTTTTCTTATTTAAAACGGAAACTGAAAATAAAAAAGCTACATGGCCACATTAGATGACTGTTTTAGGATATTCTGAAGATACAGGTAGTGACTCTTATTTTAACAAAAGCATTTTTGTTTTGTAGTGCAACCAAAACGAGATCATGTTCTTCATGTTACTTTTCCCAAAGAGTGGAAGACTAGTGACCTATACCAGCTTTTCAGTGCCTTTGGTGAGTGATATAGTTTTTCTTTTTTTGTTGTTGTTATTATTAACAAGTACTTCTGGTTTGTTTTGTTATTTTTAGTCTGTGGATGCAGACTTACTCCTAGTGTAGGTAATGATGAATCTCTTTTTGTAATTTTTGAATGGCATGGACTTCGTAGTGATGTGTTGAAAATTGTTATTAACTGCTCTTCAGAAATCTTTTTGTGGTGCTTGTTGAATGTTTTCAATCTTTTTTCCTTTTATTTGCAGCCTCTCCTGAAAGGAGGTGAGAGTTTATATGGGTGGGTAAAGGGAACGGGGAGTGGTGTGAGGCAGAGTGAGGCTTTAGGAACAAGATTCGTCCCGCAGTCGGCGTAAAACCAAACTCCAGTATGTGTGAGTCTAGGCAAGCAAGCAAGCTTGATAATAACCAATTTGATTTCAAGATTGTGAACAGCACCCAAACCAGTAGAAACAGCAAAAAGGGTATTTAATAACTGAGGACCAGTAGTCCTGGTGTTGCTCTACTAAGTAGAAGTATAAAATGTAGGGACTTGGTGAGCTGAACTAATTGATGGTGGTCTTCTGCTCCTTATCTCTTGTGGCTTGGTACTCTCTCTGTGCAGGGTCTCTGGACCTGTAGAAAACTCCCTCAGTTCCTTCTAACCATTCCATCTTCACTGCAGCAGCGGCCAGTGTAGTGGATAGGATTTAATAGTCCCGACGGGGAAATGTAGAATGCGAGAATGTAGAAATGACCGGGGTTGTCCCGGAGCTGCTGTTCGGGGATAAGAACACACCCGTTTGGACTCCGTTTCCATCGGGGTTTAACCACTCGGCTCCGCAGCTTTCCTTGTGTCGGGGGACAGGCAGCGCCGCCAGGGGGCGCACGTACACACCCGGAATGCTCCGTGTGGGAATTGCCGATTCTCGCACTTCTCCGGATTTTAGAGCTGTTTTCAGATTTCCATTTACAAACTCCAGGGTCGATAATTAATCTATATTTTTGTTTAGGTCTTATTGCCATGGCATCTCAAAACAAACTGCATATTATTCCTTCTAAAATTCTGGAATACAGAAGTACCCATGCTTTTCCAGTTGTAGGTGGTCAGGGGCAGAGTGGTGCAGTGTGAGGTTGAGTGATTTGCCAAAAGCAAAAAAAAAAGGCAGTAACAGGCATGAATTATCCTAATTTATTACATCAGTTAAAGAAAAGTGTTTTGAAATCAAGCAGTATTAATCGAATTTTACAGAAAAATAATTTTAGAATTAATTGAGACTGAGTTATAATCTTCCGTGAAGCTTCTAATGAAAGCAGTGAAACAGCTGAAAGTGTGCAGTGTCACACTTGGTACTGATTTACGTTTGCTACTCTAGAAGGGGTGTTCATGATTCTGAAATCCTTCAGGACTGCCTGCATACCAAGTGGACACCTGTTCATGCAAGATGTTTTTATAGTCTCGGGGGTGAATGTAGTTTCACTGTACAAGTACTTGCAGTACTATGCGGTCTCTTAGAACACTTTAGATTCTTAAATTTGTGTTGTTTGTTTGGTCACGCGGATGTGAAATATGAAGTCATTAAAATATGATTTGCTAGAATACAGCTTTAGTGTATAGCCTTCACTTCTGCTTAAATGAATGTCTTTGGGCTTTTAATTAAAACTCATATTATCAAAGCATTATAAAAACTACTACATCATTTCCAGTAAAAGCCATGTAGGAAATGTATTAGAACTGAGTATAAAAAGTAAAATGTTTCAATGATGTAATCCATCAGTATAATTTTATTCTGTGGATTTAATATTGTTTGCATGTTTGAGTTGATACATAGAGAATTTTCAAATTTATTTATAGAAGAAATATGTTACTTGCGTCTTCATGTCATAGTCCGCCAGTGGCATTCTTCAAAGTACTGAAGACTCTTGATGTATCCTAGAAGTGCAGAGAGAGAAATTTCCTGGTTTATTTCTCTAGAGCTGGTATTCCATTACATTGCTGTCCGTGGCTTATCTGGACTGGCCTTGCAGTGAGCTGGCACGGGGCTCTGGTGATTGCTAAATATTGTACTGCAGGTGCAGATGCATTTGCTTTCCAGATCTTTATTTGCGTTTCACCATACTTTTGAAATGCACAATATTTACTGAGTGCTTAGCAGTACTGCTGAATGATTTAATTTATTAATTTTATCTGTCCTAAATTCTTCTTAATAATGATGAAATGTGGCATAGTCTGAAGAGAGCATATTTTAAGCATGGAGAGTTGCATAAGAGCATTTGTTGCAGTTCGCTTCTGATTGTAACTCAGTGTCTGCTATTTAATGTTCGACTTTCTTTAAATTCTATATTTAAAATGTATAAATCTGAGTATAAAAGCAACATATGTTGGCAGGCAATGAAAACCTTTATTAGCTAAAAATACAAAGTTAGGAGTCATATAGAGAGCAGCTGCCTTTCTGCAACAATGAATAAGGATCTGATACTGAAATGATGTGCCACCAATACGTTGGATTTTTATTAATTTATTTTTATTTGGCACTTAGTGACAATATGGACACTGAAGTCCATTTGAATAGTAGCTGAATTCCTTCAGGAGACTTTTTTTTTGTCTGTCACTGATCCTCTTTCTTATTTTACACTGAGGGGACAATTTCAAGATATTCATGAAAATTTTTCTTTCTGATCTTTCTTTCAGTCTGCTCAGGTAGATTGAAATTAATTAACTGTATATATAGGAAAGGGGCACAATCTGGACAGCATTTCTACGTTCCAGAGTTATAACAGAATATGGTCTCAGATGTCTCAAATAATTGTTTAGAAAATTTTGTAATTAGTTTTACAAAAATTGAGAACTTGATACACAAAGAATTTTGGAGCAATGACCTGTCAATGCACGTGGAGCAATATGAATTTGTACAGTAATTTCTGTCCTTTAAAGGAAGCTCAGGGTCAGGGTCCTACCAAATGCACTACAGTTTTGAGCTGCATTCGTAAGTCAGCTTGGGCTTTCCTTGTGTTGTGAAGTGTTAGTGTCCTGCCAAAAGGGTGTACTCCCTACAGCAAAGACCCTTACCCATAGGCAGCAAAGTTCTATGTTCTTCAAAGACAGAACTATTAGAAATTGAATTTATGTGCCCTAAAAAATGTTTAAAGAAATTCTCACTTCCAGCGTAGTCTCATCTTAATAGCAGCCTTAGCCCTTCAATACAGGGAGATGTCAGAAACCATACTGAATTAATTATGGTTTTGGCAATGATCAAAATGATCATAACTTAAACTCCAAAAAGCTGGCTACTCAAATATATAGCATGCGAATGAAATCTATCTAGGCTTTTATTTTTTTATAATTAGAAAATCTGTTTATAATCTGGCTGGATTTCAGAAGAGACTTCTATAACCTTGTAACCTGTAGACTAAATTAGATTTCAATAGATTAAACAACTGAGAATAAATGTATTTTAAGCCCTTTTGCATCATTGTTTTTAACCTTGTAATGTCTGAAGGTTAAATGGTGGTGTAACATTATATATAACTTGATTTTCTAGTCTACATGAAAAAAATGGCACCAATTTTCAATATCTGAATTGTACTAACAGTAAAGCATTTAGATAAGGACAGGAGATGTGAATGGATTTCAGACTATAATAAGACCTTGTGTCTGGAATGGGAATCCTTTCCTCTGGTTTTGCTTGATTGTGAGCTCTTTTAGTGCTAATGTGGCATTTTAAGCCATTCACATAGAAAATGCACTAACTGCTTGATGAATAGAGGAACTTATTTCCAGTCACTGTTCCATTGTAACAGCTTCCAAATTAGGTCCACAATTTTGTGCATTTGTCCTCATATTGACTCAGATTAAGTTTTTATTCCACATCCAGGAAATTATGTATAGTGAGATTCAAACAAACCAGAGTTTGAAGTTTATGTCCCAATAGTGGAGTTCTCCGTTGATGTGATCAATCTTCTGCCTACCCTGCTTGACTGGAATTTGTCATCACTCAAAGAGCTGTTATTTATTTGAGTAAAGGGCTGAAATTCCCAGAACATTGCTTCAGTTAATTTAGTAGAATCATACAGAAGCCATGAAGGGAGGATGTGAGGGTCTGAGGATGTATAGGATGCACGTGCAGCCCTAACTTTCTGAACAGTTCCAGGCCCTTGTGCAACTGGGTGTGAACTACACACCTTTACAGTGGACAAAAGCCTTCTCAGGTGCAAGTTACTTTAATTGGCTCTTTTATGTCATGGCACATCAGATAAAAATCTGTGACTGAGTCTAAAATAAAAACAGTCATGATAATTTCTTTTGCTTTTTCTAGGTAACATTCAGGTTTCGTGGATTGATGATACATCAGCATTTGTTTCATTGAGCCAGCCAGAGCAAGTACAAATAGGTAAGTGTTACTGAATTTTCTTCAGCATTAAAACTTCAACTGCCTCCTGTATTATGCTCTGAGCCAGCAGAATGTGTGACTGATGACAAAACCACTGACTTGCTTGGAGGAGCTGGATTTCCATAGCAGCAGCACATGTGTGGCAGCAAAGACAAGCCCAAACTGGACTTGGTTGAGAGTTTTGTTTCTCATTCCATGATCCTCCAAGTACATGAACCTGTAGGTAGAGTAGTGCTGGTTTCTTCATTTGGTGCAGTATTTACCAAGGGTTTTACTGTTACTTTGCACAGAGTAGAACTATCAAAGACTTTTTTGTGGTCTTTCCCTCCAAGTACCCTTTGGACTGATACACATTTAGTTTGGTTTATGTTTGCAAGGAACAAGTGCAATGAGAAACTTTTTGATGCATTTTAGAACACATGCAAAATAATAGTGTCCGAAGAGCCTGGACTGTTAATGTGCCTACAGTCTCTGTATGAACAATGTGCAATCTCTCCAGACCTGAGTTTTTAAATTTTTATTTGAACATTTGAAAATATTGCTGTTAGTTATGTGGGAAAACAGTCTTTTTGGTGTGTGGGTTTTAGGTTGGGTTTGTTTGTGGTTTGGGGATTTTATGTTGTTTTGGGGGTGGTTTAGTGTTTTGGGGTGGGGTTGTTTAAAGATTTTTGATTGACTGTAGTTGAATCCCTAAGCTCTTAGTGGTTTCTGTAGTTCCTTTGGGCATATATTAGAGTACTGACCCATACCCTTGTTTCAGGGAACACTGGCTGGAAGTAGGCCATTATAGATGATCAGTTGGGGTATGTTCTGGTAGCATCATCCCCACTTACTGAAACACTTGCATCCAATGCCGTGGAGCCAGTGAGAACAGCAGAATATGTAGCACTTGTGATTGACTGGCTGAAGTCTTGTTGCACTTAAGAGCTATCCAGAAAGAATTCCCGTGATTAAGTTCTAAAAGGAAATAAAACAGATTAGAAAACCCCACTGAGTTTGCCATCATCTATTCTTACTAAGCTCAAATAAAGAAGCTTTCAGGGTCTGGATGCACAATCAGTGCATCTCTCTAATTCCTTATTAACATCCTGGGAGTGTTTATCTTACTTCCTCATACCTTCCTAGCTCTGCAGAGGATTTTGAGAGCTCACCAGCAGCCTCCTTACAGCAGTTGCTCCATAGCAGCAAGAACCATTGTTTCTTCATCTATATATAGATGTAAGAATGATATAACTTCTAATGAGAAGTTCCAGATAAAGAATTGTGTCAAATAAAGCATTCCTAGATGCTGCTACAGTAAATTCCCCACTGCTGTCACCTCAGTTACTTACCCATTGTCTAAATGCTTGGCATAAACGTTATCACCACTACTTTTTTTGTTGTTGTTTTTCTGTTGTTTGGTTTGGTTTTGGTTTTTTTTTGTTCTGTTTTTGTTATAGCAGCTACATATTTTGGAAAGAACTGAATGTCTGCAGAATATTGAAACGGAATCTTTCTGGCACTGCTCTGTGTCTTTTTTTCTGCTTTGACAAACAGGGAGGCTTGTTCTGTGGCCTACGTGCTGGGAAACATGTTATTTGTTTGAAAGCTCAGGTGATTATAGTCTTTCCTAGATTTTTATGAAATCAGGTTAGTGAAAGCTCATACACTAAAAGCAGTGAGCCAACCAAGCTGATAAACTATAGCAACCTCAATTGCCAAAAATTGTGTGATTTTTACTGTAAAATTGCTTAAAATTCTTGGTATTTTTTTGGTTTGGGATTTTTTTTCTGTAATAAATACATCATAAAATCAATTCTGTTATTCTATTTCCTGATCTTAAATTCTTTGATGAACTATTTAGGTAATAAAAGTCACTGTTTCTAGTTGTGATTTAGTGAGATGTGCTTAAGTGGAGAACCTAGGAAAAACTAATAATGTGGCCTGTTTTTTAACCTGTTTATATAAACATCTACATATTCTGGACTTCATGAAAAGCCTTGGAGACCTGTGAAACAATATAAATACAAGGCAGGATGTTGCTATGGGTATACCTCCATCCTTACCTCTTAGAGTGTTTCTGACTTTGAGCTGGTATTAATTCGTATAGTTAAGAAAACACAAGTGCTACAAAAACATCTATGGGACATAAATGGATCGAGGACACGAAGAGTGTACGGAAGTTTCCCCTAAAGTGTTCAGATTTCCATTATAGGTGACTCTAAGCACTGTAAAAACATCCAGACTTACTTTGCATCTTTTTAATAAGGAAATTGTGTGTGAAAAAGCAATGAAAATGGGACTGGCTTTTTAGTTATGTGGATGAGTGTTAACTGATTCCAGGTCTATCACATTTTGAAACCCAGTTCATACTTGGGAGGTGTCTTTATTTTTCTGTTGCAGCAGTGATCACATACTGAGTATTTGTTTGAATGAACAAAGTTAGAGACTTGAACAGCAGATCATTTAAAGACTGATCTGCTGTTCTCCCTTGATATACATGCTCAAGATAACCAGTTAATGAGTCTGCCTAGTTTCTTAAAAATTTATCTCCAATGCCTTTTAATTTTGTTCTGCTTCATAGGTGCTACAAGGCAACTTGAAATTTGATTTGTCTATATTACTAATTTTGTGTAACTGTATCTTAAGTGTAGTATGGAAATTTTGATAGTTGTCTTTCATATTTCAAATAATTAATTATCGTGCTTAACCTTTACAAATAACAGACGTTTCAAAATGTGGCTCTTTGCATAAGCTGTTTCTGCTCTGCTATGCTGTTTCTGTTGCTTCTAACTCTCCTGGCTTCAGTATTTTAAATGAGCTAAAGACTTCTTCATCAGCACCCTGGGAATACGTTGGGTTTCTCACGGATTCAAAAATCCATTTTGAATATGTAGGGAATAAAATGTATCTCTTCATCCCTCAGTGCTCTTTAAAACAATATTCCTGAGTTAGGTAATATCATGGATGGTAACCGTTAAAACCTAGTCCAAAACTGATTGTTAAAACATTGGTCCATAAGATTTTCTGTTTATGAAGTATACATTTGATTAGCTGAATTTAGCTAATAAGCAGCTCTTCGAATTTCACATGGTAATCAGTAGTGTGTATGTTGCCAGGGAGAATGTGCATTCCAATTTTTTAATTGTTAAAGTGTTACCCTGAAGGACCTATGAATCTTTCATAGTATAAAAAGACTTGTTCCCTCTTCCACTTATTTTCCTCTGAAAAACTAAGTAGGGAAAAGGGCAGTATTTTTACAGGCAATTTTGGAGCTGCTCCTAACTTTCCAACTGAATATGGCATGCTTAAAACACACAAACCAGAAACCTTGGGAAACAAGAATCAAATACCTTAAACCTCTCATTTTGCTGCTCATAATAATGTCCAAGAATCTTCACTTTATTTGGTTATTCATGCAGCTCACACATTGGCAATCTTTCTGATTTATTATGAGTAGAAAAGGCTTGTTCTTGTATAAAATCATATTGCTCTCTATAGCTTGGAGTGGAAGCTGCAGCAGGACAAATGCGAGGGAGCAGTTGCACAGTCACCCTGCTGTGCCTGTCTGTGCGAGCTGGACCTGATCCTTGTCAGGGGAAGGTCCTTGGCTTCCAGTGGGCTCTGTGTCACTCTTGCTGTTGGACTGCCACAGTGTTATCTTAAATCCTATAACAGGTTTATGAAAGTGGTGGTTTAGATGGCTCTAATATGTCTTTTTGCAATATGCTGTGCTGTAAACGGATTTCCAGTTTGAAAACTATAATGGACAATAAACACAGTCTATGTTCTGTTGGGATTTTCTGTTCAAAGTAGGTAATTAATAAGAATTTGTTAAATGGTTAATATTCCTTTAGTTGGACATCTGGGAAACAAAACTTTCTGTTGCCAAGTTGCACTGCAAGTGGTCTCAGCATTTCTGTCGAACGTGAACCCATACTTGTTAAGTGTGTGGCAAAAGATAAACACTGCACTCTTAGAGCTGATGAACACAAGAAACTTCAGAACTAACTTTTGGCATACAACTTCTGGCTCTTAAGATTTTTGTCTTGCTAGATAAGTTTGCCTTTGAATGCTGTTCAGCTTTGTGTATTTATAAAGCTGGCCTTTTATTTGGAGAGGTTAGTATAGAATAAGTGCTGTTTCAATGATCCTGTGACTTACAAGGGTCTAGACTTCATCCAAATAGTCTGGAAATAGTGGGGAAAATGGGAGAGACTTCAGCTTGTCTTAACTGTCAAGTAAACCCAGTATTTTATTTTAATGAATAAATTGGTATAACCTGAAGTATTTGTGTTTCAACCACTTCAGCCCCTCAACTGTTCTGAGCAATTAACTTTGAGAGTCCTCACTTTATGCTTTGTCTCGATGTTAAGCTCTTGCTTTTCATGGTTTCCTTGAATTTTGTTGCCATCCAACTTTGACTGTTCAGGTTGCTGGTCTGAAAAGAACCTTGATACACTCTTAAAGGGAGGTTCCTGTAGATGTCTTTGCACTTGTGGAGTCTTTGTAGGCCATCTAAAATGTACTCTTAAAAAACACTGGTGTTTGGAATGGGTCAATTTTTAAAACATGGGAAAGTCTTATAAATATATATAATATAAATATGTTTAAAGTGCTTGAAAATAAAATTGGGCTTCTGAGACATTTTACATGATTATATGTTAATGAAAATAATGCACAAATTTATCAGTGGTACCTCAAAAATACACCTCATTTATTTTCTCTTAGCAGCCAACACTTGCACTTAATTCCCTTTACCTAAGGCTTAGGTGCAGTTTAATAATATTTCTGTTCTGATTATGGATAACTTCTGCAGTATTTTAAGACCACTGGTTCAACTTTAGAGTAATTTTAACCTGAGACTCTTCCTGAGAATGTGTTTCTTGCTGTTTTAAAATGCAATACATATACTTAACCTGGAATTTTAAATACACGTGGAAAGCAACTGCTTGTCGTAAATGGCAAGCATTGAAATAATGTTAAGTTATTCCATGTGTTGGTGCCCTGATACATGAGCTCATATAGAATTTAGTGTGTGCAGGGTATCTTCTTCCTCTCAGCACTGAGAAGCTTGATGCATTCAGACAGCAGGGGAGCAATGGACTAAAGCAGGTGCAGCAGCTGGAATTGTGATGGCCTTTCAATGATTTGTGTTCAAACCATTAATCTTTCTGAACTTGTGAGTTTCTCAGACAGGGCTGGACTTTGTGGTTTATTAGTGTTCTCTAAGGTTTACTACAGAGGCTTCTACTTAGCGTGAGTTCTTACCACCACAATTTAAATATCTAAAAAGTATTTTGAGATTGTGTGTATATCTGTCCCTCCTCACTGAATTCGGGGAAAGCGCAGGTAGTAGATTCTGTATTACCCAGAGTCTGAAAAATTACATTTCACACGACTGTGTTCTCACCAATAAGTTAATGTGAAATTTATGCCAGATACATTCTGAAGGGAGGTTATAGCCAGGTGAGGGTCAGTCTCTTCTTCCAGGTAACAAGCGGTAGAACAAGGGGAAATGGCCTCCAGATGCACCAGGAGAGGTTCAGGTTGGATATTAGGGGAAATTTCTTCACTGAGAGGGTTGTCAAGCATTGGAACAGGCTGCCCAGGGAAACAGTGGAGTCACTATCCCTGGAGGTATTTAAAAGAGTGGGACCAGGTGGTTTGGAGGAGGGGCTAAGGAGCAAAGCACGGGGTACTCCTGTTTGATACCAAGGTGAAATCAGCTTGGGGCCAGACTGTGCCCATTTCTGTGTGGAAGTCCTGCAGGTCTGCGCTCTCTGAGCTTTGAGCAATAATAGACATGGAGAATTTCTGACTAGAATGGAAATGTTCTGAACACATTATGCTTTTAATTTGTAGGTTCACAGGTCTGAACACTTTACTAGCAATCCTGGGAGTAAAAATTCTCCAGTGTTTATTTAAAATCATTTCTGTAGTAAATGCAGGGATTGAGATGTGGTGAATTTCAGCTTGTGTTGCTCAGGAATCTCAACCGCAGCAGGAAAATGAATTACTGGTTTTACAGTGGAACCTGTGGTATAAATCATATTAGATGATAGCTATTTTACAACTTCCAGCGTTACTGATGTGGAATTAAGAGGACAGATAATAGACTTGCCTTCAAGGCACCTGCAGCCATTTTTTTCCCTCATCAGCTAATAAATAAACGAAACAAACAAAAAACCACCCCAAATGCCCTTTGTACTCCATAAGTTTGAATAGGGGTTTTTCTTAACGTTGGAAGTCTTGTGACTACCTTTTCATTCGATTTGGATTTTTTGAAATAAGTTGAAACAAAAGCTGTGAAATGTATTAATTACTGAGGTAATTAACAGGGTGCAAAGGTTAAGTAGCTTGAATTCTTTCAGTAATTAAATAACTTCATCTGTAAGGGAGTTAAAGTCCCTTATAACAATCTGCATACATGTGCATAGCATGAAATGTCTCAGTGGACTTACACTATCATCTCTCTTCTTTGTTGAGGGAAATATTTTAAGTTTAAGCATTGCATAAGGATCCTTCCTCTTTCTTTGGCATACTTCGTACTTAGTACTTTATTTTTCTTCTGTAAAGCCATATTCTTTCAGATCCATTTTCCCCTGTTCTCCAGCATGGAGGTTGAAAGCCTCATTTTGGTTTGCTCTCTAACTTGCCATCCTCCTTTGCAAGGTGAAGAGCTGCTTTGTCCCTGCGTTGATACTGCTCCTTGCTCTGCATTCAGATACCAAGAGAGATGACAACCTTTGTAGAACACTCCTTTATAGGCACTTTCTGTCTTAAGCTGATACAGGAGAGGAAAACAAAGGGATGGGCAGCACCATGTACAAATGGGTGTTACCATTTTGGGTACAGCCTGCAGATAGTTGCTATTAGCAAATATACTTAAGAGACTCTGGTCCAACTAATTAGTCATGTGTGTTAACGTTTGACTGTCAGCATGAAGTTGTCCAGGTATGCTTGAAAGAATGAAAACTGTATATAGGCTAACAAAAGGGGCCATTGATATTACAGTGACAATTTCACTAATATTTAACGTAATATAGTTGAATTCTGCTTATGCCTTGATAATGTCCATGGTTACATGATCATATACTGTTTCTTTAGGATTTATGGCTTCTCTGGGAGTATGTTTGTACATTTGCTGTGGAGGAACTCAGCCCTGAATGTTCTGTAGGGGACAATTTAATTCCATTTAGGTTGATTTAAAAGATGCCCTCTAATTTGGGATGTTGAGTCTTCTGCTTTCTGTTTATAAAATAGGCACACAGCACTGCTGCTTCCACTGCTGAGTTTTACTTTGAAATACCGGACTATGCCTGTGCACTTTTGTCATCATGGCAAACTTCTGGATTGTTACATGGCATGAATAGCCCTAGTAGTCAGTAAATAAGGCTGTGGAACCATACAGTGAGTATTGAGAGTAAAACAAAATACTGACTGAGCTACTCACTAATTGCACACTGTTGCTCTGGCTGAGGCAGTGGTCCCATGTTTTAAGCAGAACATGATCAGATAGGATTAATGCAGTATTGATACACGGGTCACGTAAAGGCTTCACAGTTGAAATTTTACTTCAGTATTTCATAAGCTTAAGTGTTTAGTATTGCAGCCTTAATCTGTATAGCTCCGTGTGTTTATTGTATTTATATATTGTGGCTTTTCTTTTACCTACGCAGTTCACCAACATATTTGTCTATTTATTAAGAGGCTTAATATTGTCAGTGTCCATCTGTCAGGATGTTGCTCTGCATAAAAGCAAGGACTTAGCAAAAGGGTATCTTTGTACACATTCCTCTTGGACCGCTCAATGACAGTCAGCCTGCTCAATGTCTTCCCTAATAACGAGGGAAGGTGCCATCCTCTAGAAATGCTTTTCCTAAAATAATTTGCAATTACTATTATTCTGCTATGAGACAGAAACTTTAGGGCTGCAATTAATGTGAAATGCAGCCATGTGGTGTTGGTTACTAGGTCAGGTTTCTCACAGAAACATTTGTCTCATCTCTTACAATTTAAGGAAATAAGTAAATAGACCCCCTGAGTTCTCTTTGGTTTTTTAGAACTCACAGAGCATTCTAGCAATGCATTTCTTCTGCTGGGTGTGCAGAATGATGTAACTATATTTGCTTTGTTAGGCAATATGGACAGCATTCATCAAAAACCATCAGAGAAAATGTATTAAACTCTTACAGGGAGCTGCTCTTCAATTCAAGACCGTGCAAGATTGAATTATCTGTGTGGCTCCTTAGACTTCTGCTTATGCCTTCATTTCAGTTGTTCAATGATGAAGCAATTTATTCAGCATGTAACTTTTTATATCAAATATATATATGCTATATACGTATATACATCTATTTTTGTGTGTGTGTGCCATATGAATGGATTGCTGTAAAATACATGCCGTATTTCAAGAAAGCAGAGTTGTCTTTGTTCAGAAATACTGACTCTTGCACAGATTTATTTTAGAATTTATCTTTAGGCCTCAAATGATTTGGTTTTTTTTCCTAAAAAAGGGCTGAATTTGTCAGGGAATTAAATGGCAGACCCATAACTTTGGTTCATAGCTTGTAGCAAAACAAATAATGTTATTGTGTTTTAACAAATGAGTATGGATCAGATGATCCTTGTGCTTGATTTTAGCAAGTAAAAACATGCTTGAGTTTAACTAAACAAATTTTACCCTGAGGAATGTCGGCTGGCATGCAGTAAACTCCAGTGAGCCTTATTAATTCATTCATGATGCCTGCACCATAACTTCATGGGCAATAAGTATTGTCCTAATTCTTACAAACAGATCCTGTAACTTCACAGCTCAAAACAAATACAAGGGGGGTGAAAGGAGGTGTGTCTGACACTTGTTGGTTAATGCAACAGTCTCATGGGGCTGTTAATTATAACTTCTGGTTTCCATACTTGGGATTAAAATTAAATAGACAACACTCTCGCCTGGTTTTATGTACATTACAAAGACATTGCAAGAGCAGCTTCTGTATACTGGGGCAGGTATTATGGATAATTCATTTCACTGTTACACAGCAAATATAAAAAATAGGTGATACATCCTGAAAGAGGAGAAAAAACCACATACCTCCATCCTCCTCACCTTTTCAGAAATTTGATGTTGGAGCTTTCCATTTCTAGTGCTTGCACCAGAGGTAGCACAGAATACCTGTATTTAAAACAGCTCAGCTAGAATCCAAAACCTGAATATGCGTCTGAAATAACTCAAAAAAAATTGGAAGTACATAATAAAATCAGGATTTTGTCTCCACTATGATTGCGGTAATTTAAAATGTGCAGAAAAACAGTCTGAGGTTTGGGGTGGATTTTTTGTTTTGTTTTACATTTAAACTGGTTTACTGGTTGGTTTACAATACTTTCTTTCAGAGAGCTAGGCTGAAAGCAGCAGAAGACACCAGTTGATAGTCAGTTTAATTTGCTGATTCATCTGTTACAGGGATGGCATCAGGCCAGAGCTTGGCTCACAGACTAAAGGCTGAGAGCTGTGAAGATGCTGGGACTTGAAGGAATGTTGTTAAATTGTTACTGAGTGGAGGCAGTATAAGTTTTTATCTTTAGTTTTAAAGTGCTTCTAATTTTGCATTGACAGAAATCTTTCTACCTTGAACTTGCAGCCTTTTAGTTAAAGGGAGATCAGACATTAGAAAGATATGAGAATGGAACAGCTGGCTATTAGTTAAGTGCTTCTTCCATGGATATCTTGTGCAACCAAAAATGCAGCTCAAATAAGCTTATGTTTCACAGCAATCAAACAGAGTTTTGGCAAAGGCTTTGCAAATGTCGTCTTTTCCTGGCAGACTTGCAAAATAAACCTGCTGGGTTAAGTAACGAGACTAAAAGGGAAAAAATCCAGGAAATCTTTTCTTGCCAACAAGCAATCTGGAAGAGGGTTACGACTGAAGAATTGATCGTTTCTAATTTAAAAGAAATGTCTTAAGTAGATTTAACTCTTTTTGCACAAAGTCTGACTGAGAAGAGCTTTGAGCATCTAATTCAGACAGAGTGACTTTTGGAGAGCATGGCATTTTGGGTTTGCTTTGGTTTGTTTTTTAATTGCTAACAGTGGAACTAGAAATCGTTTTATGAACAGAACAAATAGCTTGCAGCCTTCTGCTTTTCAAAATAAGTTATTTCAGGAGAGGGCATGCTGTCATTTAAGTGTTTTGTATATAATGTCGTTCTTCTTCTCCATAGCTGTAAACACCAGCCGGTATGCTGAAAGTTATAGGATCCAGACATATGCAGAATATGTGGAGAAAAAACATGAAGAAAAACAGGCCAAGAGAAAATGTACAGAAGATAGTTGGAAGGAGATGGAGAGGAAGAGGTTAAAAACCCAGTGCGCACCTTACGTTTCCCAGAGTCGATACTACTGTGTTAACAGGTGAGATGTCTGCGCTGGCAGCTCATGTTCTTACTGCAATTCTATTCAAAACCTAGCAATTTTCGGGTAGTTCTTAACTTACACAGGACATTTTTCCGTATATGTTTCTTTGCGTATAAATCAGTAGTGGTGCATCAGCTGTCACAAGATGATAGGTGAAGGAACAGACAGAATTTAATCACAAATGTGATTAGACAGATTTCTAAATTCTGGGATCTTGAGGGCAGGTCAGATCACAGCTTCTGAGCTTGATGTAGCAGCACCATTTCGTATAACCAGAATAAAAAAATTATTCTCTTTATTCATATGACACTTGTGAATGGCTTGTGTCATGTGGATACTTAGCTGTCATCATATATCCTTGTAAAGACCGTGTTGGTTTTGGGCTGACTTTCCGTGGTGATAATAGTGCCACAAAGAAGGGTATAAATTCCCTTTTAGAGCAGTCCTGATGAAGTTGTCCTTATGCTTCAGAAACAGGCTGGCAAATGATGATGCTTGCAAGACTTTAAGCTTTTGGTATAAAACTTGAAAAGGGTTTTAATTTATTATTTATGGACAAAATTAAGTCAGGACATGCTGCTTTTGGTTCTGGTACAGTATGTTTCCTATGTTGCTGTGTATTTCTTGTTCCATTTTTACTCACTGATGTTAATGACAGGTTTTGGATAAGATGGTAACAGGCAGCTTCTTTCTTTGTCATCTGTGTAGCTGAGCATGTGAAGAGTTTTTTAGTGTTAATATAATTGTATAAATAACCTATCAAGTTATTGCCATTCTTTCCCCTCCCTTCTCCTGCACTGTCCCCCCAGTTCTATCAATTCTATATGAAAATTAGTTTGAGTGGAGTGTGTAAGTTACATTTCTCTAAGCTGATGTTTTGGCTTGGTTTTGGGGGGGTTTTGTCTCTCCTTTTCTTCCCTGCCCCATGGTGAGACAGACCAAATATGGTAGTCATAAAACCAGTGCTGAGGTATTTCTGCTTTATCTTTCTTGGAAATGCTACCTTAAGTTCTAGTTCTCATTATATCTTCCTGTAAATGTTAATCTGTCGTGTAACAAATTTGCTAAACTTGTTCTGTTCTTCTCATGACCTTATGATTTTGCAGGTGTGTATTTTGGCAAGCTGTCAGATGTTCATGGCTTTTGTCATGGTGGGAATTCTAAATGTGCTATAGATGTGTTTGATTCAAAAAAACATATGGAGGAAGCTGATGATAAAATCCCTATCAAATGAAGTTAGTTTAATTGAACTGTTGTACTTAGGAAGCGTGGGGAGTACATGCTGTGAGGAGATGAGGAGCTTTAAGGATTGTCCTGGCACCAGCCTGCACATGGCTGAGGCTTAGGGCTATAACTAAGGCAGTAGACTGTTAAATAGTCTGAAAATGCTTATTGCACCTTGAGTTTGCTGCAAAGAAATACTAAGTCCTGGTTTTGTTTCTGCCAGAGGAGGTGTCTCCTCTCAATGAATATTGGTTTTTGGGTGCCTCACAGGTTCCAGTCAGATGGTGACAGTGGCAGCTTATGGAGAACAGGAAATGCAGAAAGCTGATTTGCTGTTGTCTTGCAAAGAAGTTTAAGGTTCACCACAAATGTGTAATTTGGAAAATTGCTGAACAAAATTTTCAGCAAATTCTTTCCTTAAAAGTTTGACATGCCCCAATGAGTTGTTCGTCTAAGAACTTACTCTCCTTGAAAATTTTTAATGTATTTTTTTATCTAGTGTTGTAAAATTCTACAAGTAGCTTTTTGTTTTTACACAATCAACATTTTGATAGCCTTGGATAGCAGCCTTTATTTTGTTGAGAGGTCTTCTTTTGTAATTGGTGTTACATAAGCTTTTGTTCTTTTATTATTCCATTAATAAAGTTATTTGGTTCTGTCCCGAATTCCTTCTCATGCAGGTCTTTTGACATATTTTTCTTAATTTTTTTTTTTTGTTACTAGTTATTTTATTCTATTGTCAATTTTTATTTCATAAATGCTTCCTCTGAAGTGTAATCTGATTAGATAGAATGTGGAACTGCAAACCATGGTCTTTCATTTCACTCAAGATGAACACTTTATTTTTCCAGACAAAGGTATAGAAAAATACTTATATATAAAGGTATATAAAATATTTATATTTATGTTTATAATATTTATATTTTAATATATGATATATAATAACTCTGATACAAAATTTAATATCAATATATAAGGGATTAGGACAAATTTGTATGTGTGCATGTATAAATGTGTATATTGGCCCAGATTAGCTGAAGTCATATCTAGTTGAGCACTCAGTACTGTGATGTATCTAGCAGCTGATCCCTTATAATAGCTTCATGTTACTACATCCTTTATTTATTTATTATTTAATAAGCTTGCTGCATCAGCTTCTGCCAAGGAGCACAGCTGCAGAATAGCTGTTTGTCTCCATGATGACAATATATCCTGGCTACTTTTTCATTCAGTAAGGAAGTTGTTGGGTATTTCTTGTAAGGAACTTTTGTCTTAGATTGAGAGATTGATAAGTATGTAACAAAGGTTCTTAAATTCTTGTCTTACTGATAAAACTGTAGTCCTGTGTTGTAAGAGGACCTTCTCTTCAGAAAATAGAGTTTAATAATATTAATAGCAGTCACAAGGTAAAATTATTTATAATTAATATATATCCCTTGCATATAACTTAATACTACTGATAAGTATAAAAATTTATTTCAATGGAGATATATGTAATTATTAATGTACGATGGAGAAGTAGAGGAAAAACTGCTTCATTTGACATAACTTCAAATAGTAAATAAGATCCCCTTGTCTAAAGCTGTTGTTATTCAGAACACACTTAGGAAACAGATGGAACTGGCTATGTTGTGCTTAGCAAATGTCTGCCTGCCAGCTCTGCCATGACTGTTAAATGCGTGGCTTTAAGAGCTTTTCCGTAGCAAAACAGTGTTAAACCATAGCAGAAGTAGTCAAATATAGGGTATGCTCTATGGAAAACTAGGTGTCCTGCTCTATTTGTATTGACTTATTCTCTGATCATCATCTAGGAATAGTGACATAGGATAAGGCCAATGGCAGAAGACGCATATGAAGTACAGGAAGGGGATACATCACTTTGCCTTACAAATATTCTGTCTAAAACTATGAATGCTGCATCTTCTGTCAAGTCAGGGTGCTGTTTGTAGCACCACTTCCTTGAATGTCTTCATTTTGCCAAAGATTATCTCATTTTGAAATGTTCAAGTGTTTCTAGTGATGATTCTTTTGGTTTTTTACAGAAGTGGTTGTTTATAGTGGTTTATTACCCACTAAAGAATAAGAATTGGCAAAAGCTGAGGTATTAAGGGTATAGATAACAAGTATTGCAAGCAAATTATTGTAGTATTCCTGCATTGTAGTGTTATTTCAGGTGATTTCACCTGCTCTTAAGCTGAAATGACTGATTTTTAGGATGGATCAGTATCTACTCCCACCCCTCAATGTTGTTTTGAGTGTCAAGAGAACTTATGTTTTTGTGTGAATTAAATTCATTTGTAGTTGTAGGTTGACATATATCCAGGCCAGTTCCAAATGCCTTGTGAAGCGTTTCTTTTAAAACTCAGACATGCTTTTCCAAAACAGAAAAGGTTCAGTGCTACGTGATAATTGTTTTCCTACCTTTTGCCCCCCTCCACTTGCTGATTCTTTCCATTTAATTACCATAGTACTAGTTGGATTGCTGCTATTTAGTACCTCTTGAAATAGATTCTCTAGAAAATGAATGCAGTCATTGCCTGGATAGCTGTTGTACGGGTGTATTATGTAGTTAGAGGATGGTGTGAATTTGTCTCTGAATGGTTCAGGTATCCAGACAGTTGAGGCATAAAAGAAGTCTGTCTGCATTGGACAATGACTAAGAGCTATTATTGTGTTTGAATCTTTAACTTTGTTCAGTTGTTTCTCAGCTGAATCAGGAAGTTGAGGCAGATATGTGGACACGTTCAAAATAAGTGTTATAATTAGAAAACTGAACTTTGAGTAGTGCCCTAACTCGTATATGCAACCATACTCATTTACTACTAAGTGCATAGATAATGTTGCTGTAATCTTGAATCTTATTTTAGGTTAAAGAGGAATAAGATGTAAAAAAATTAACCCTTTCACCTTCTAGAAGCCATGCAATCAATAAATGAATATAAAATAAAACTAATACTTTGGGAAAAAGCAAGAAGTCAATAGTTCTTCATTATACAATATGTTTATGTTGTATTTTGTGCTGCCACTTTTTGGTGGTGGGTTTTTTTTTCCCTTAAGATATCTGCAGGAGGACCAAAGGGCCTAAAATTAATTTTTATGTTGTACTTTGCTACCCAGCTAAATGTGCACTGAAGGTCAAGAACTTGTTTCTCTTTATTTGCAATAACTTCACAAGAGTCATAAGTTGGAAAAAATTAAATTCAGCCGTAAGACCATTCAAGAAGGGATCTTCTTCCTACAGTGAGTGCAAGTTCCTTCCTGAGAGCCAAGTGCTCCTAATATGTCTGAAGAAATCCTGGGATCATAATTTATGGCTCCTGAATTTTTTCTTCCTAATGTATTTTTCAGAACGGCTTTCCCCAAAGTAGAATTCTTACAAGCTTTTCTAAACTATATTTTTTAAAAATAGTAGTTTTTTATGTCCTTAATGCTCTTTCTTCCCTATACTTTTTTCTTTCCAACCCTAGTTTTTGCCTGTTTTGCAATATTGAAGGATTAACAATTCTATCCAGCTTTTTGGCTTCCATCTTTTTATTGGTGGTGTGAGTCACAATGATGATTTGTTAGAAATCATGCAAGAAGGCCTTCTGTGTGTGAATGTTTGGAGCAAAAACCAGATATTCATCAAAGTAAATGGTGTTTGTGCTCCTAAAGTGGAAGCAAGAGCATGGGATATAATCATATGTTTCATCTTTGTTTATTGCCTTTGGACATCCCAGACAGAGTCTGTTTTAAGTTGCAAAATGCTCAGCTGAAAAAATTCCATTTCAAAGCCAATTTATACTGCAAAATTTAACAGTTCTTCCTTTAGCTGAAACCTTATTGAAATACCATAATTCCCTGCTGTTGATTAAAAAGAAAAAAAATACCTTGTAAGGCTTTGTTTTATAACTTAGTATTAATATTTATTTAACTCACAGAACTGAACATGGCTTAGATGCATACAGCCGTGTCGTGTAGTTCTAATTAAAAAATGACAGTTTATAAGTCTAAAACTACATTTTTTTAAATTGGTTGTTCTAAAAGCATTATATTAGACATTTAAGTAGCTGGTGTTTACGTATCTAGAGGTTCATAATGGGAACTGGTTTTTAATTAGCCCCCTTGCTACTGCTTTTTTTTTTTATACTCATGCTAATTTGATTTTAATATTGTCGTTTGTCTTTTAAGGAAATTTAACAATAGCATTCCAGTGGAACGGAAGCCTACGCAGGGTTATTTCAGCATGTACTGAATGAAGTGCAGCTCTAAGTTCATCTTTATACTGTGTTAGTCAGACTTCATTCAAATGCTACTAATGAAATGAGTGTGCAATTTTGGTGCTTTTTATTTTACCAGCCCCAGGAATAATAGGATTCTTAAAGCCGGATTCAAAGTTTATATATGGAGCTTGATGGTTTTCTCTACCTTTGTATAGAAATGGTTTTAAAACTACCTGTAGTTCCAGGAGAGAGGATGAAGTTAGCATGTAGAATCCTTCAATATCAAGATGTGGTTTTGAGGCTTCAGTTGTGCGTGATTTGGTGTATATTGACAGTGCTTTACAAGAGCTTGCATAGCTATGAGAATAAAATGGAAAACTGTGCAGGGATAGAGAACTGATTTAATTACATTTCAGATGAGTGATCTCACCAGAATAGCAGCTAAATATGAATCATTGATAGTACAAAGAATGAATACCTTGATCTACATAAGATTGGTTTAGATAGCCAATTTATGGAATTTTATAGTGAAGTCAGATCTTGTAGGTAATGTAATTTCATGGTATACCACTTATAACAGTTTATTTTTCTACCTTCATAAGCATTTAAGAGATGTACAACAACATGTACTTATGTAATAGTTACTCTTGAATTTTCATAATCATCTTTCTTCTATGTTCCAGTTTTACAGGTACTAGTACAGTGGGAAAGAGAAGCATGAGTCCTATTGAGGAAGAAACTGGTTCTGATGATATGGAAGAGGGAGAAGGCCAAGATCCAGAAAATGATCAGACAGACTCCTGTGCAGAGTCCCTTCCAGATGGTAAGAAGAGAGCCAAAAAGTTGAAAAAGATCAAGACAGAACAAGTTCCTGCAGGTAAGTGCAATGTTCATGCACATAGTTTTCTCTTCTGTTTGAAACTGTCCGAGGCCTGAACAGAACTGAAATTGTTTTCTTGAAAGTCTTCACTTTGAGCAGTAACTTACTCCATTACATTCCAAGTTCTTCTTGAAGCTGAAGACTGCCTCATACAAAAGCTGTAAAAAACCTCAACAAACAAACCCAAAACAACATCAAAAAGCAAAGAACTCGCTCCAAAAAAACTCACAGCCAACCAAAACCCGATCTGACACCAACCAAAGAAAGGAATCAGAATGTAGCTGCTTTATTACCTCTGCTAATTTTCTTCCTTAAAATAAAGCTTTTAAAATATTTTTTTAGCTATTCTTAACATTTTTTAATGTGACTTTGTAGTTAAGGTTACTCGATGTGTTTTGCATATCATAAGCAAAATTGAAGGCATTCTGTTTTGATGTATGCATTAATACATGCAATGTTCTGTGTGGTGTAACCATAACCCTTATTGTGCTTTATTTGGCTGAAGACTTCTCACCTAGGGTTGATAAAAAGGTGGGTGTTTTTAGATTTTAATACCTATGTAATTTTTTAGCCAAAATACTTGGAACTGAATGTCTGACTAAATGCAGGCATCTTACAGTTAGATGATGTTTCACCTGTTAATTTTTTCTATGTTTTGTGAGTTATTGCAGCTTGTACAAAAAAAAGTAAATAACTAACCTTGGGTCACATGAATTTAAACATCAAGAGATTTTATTTTTATTGATCTATTTATTGTTGATTCTGTTTCAATGTTTGTTAGTAATTTCTTGCAGAAATTGGACTATAATAAAAATTAAATCTTATCTTAATTTGGTCTAGATGACCATACCATATTAGTCATTTGGAGCACTGCCTGCATTGAAGTATATTCAAATATTCATAATTAAAGCTTCGTTTCACTATCTGCACTAGCAGCTTTTATCCAGAAAGTGGTATTGTATACCAAGCATCCTTTCTCCTGATTTGGTAGAGTAAAATCTTTTTTAGCTGATTCAAAAGCTGTACTTGGAAATTGTTTTCTTCTCGTTATTCAGTAGGGCAGTTGGGGCACGTAAGCATATGCAAAATGACAAGAGTGTCTACTGTAATTCCGAGTATAAAATTCAGGCTCTGTATTTGGCATTATAGGAATATGCATTATCGGTATTAGTGTGATTCATCTTTATTCTCCAATTAATTTGGGATGGAAATATTCTTCCCTGTCTTAACAGCCTAAATAAAAATAACGACAAGTACACTTGGGAAAATAGTATTTAACTTTATCATCCCCATAATTGCAAAACCAAAATTACCTAATTACTAGGGTTAAAAATACAGTATTTACCATTTATGTAAGAAGCCTGAAATTAACCTTTACTTTTTCCTTTTTTCTTAATTTTTATTTTTTTTAAGTGCCTATTCATAAACAGTCTCTTGCTTTCTCTTTGTAAATATTGACTTGCCAGTAATGTATCTAGAGCCTCCCTTTACAGGAAAATATGTCTTAATGTCCTCTGAAAGAACAAAAAAAAAATCTTGATTTAATTTATGTCCTATGATTCTGTCTTTTAGGAAGCCTCACAACTAGTTCCACTGGTATTTTTGAGGTCCCCGAAACATGGTAGGAAACAACTGCCTTAACAAGTGGAATTGATTGAAAGCAGTTGAGAGAATACACCTCTTGGAAGCCATACTTTATTTAAATAAAGTGGTGTTAACAAAGCAGTATGTGTCCTGAAAATCAGTTTAATTATTTTAAACTGTTCCTTGAACAATCACTGTCAATTTTACTCGTGTGTATATCACCTAGTATATGACTTGTCGTTGATCCTGTGAAATCCTTGCTGTTGTAACTGATGTTAGGTTTAAGAAGCAAGACTCAATGTCCTTTGGTTACCTCCTTTGGCATGCTGGCTATGAACTGTACAACAAGAACTGGCACTCTGTGATTTTGTGCTAGGCTGTTTCCTCTGCTTGGGGAGCTACCACAGCTCTCCTAATATTTAGCTGTTTTTTTCAGGCAGCATCAGTATGCTGTCAGCGTTCTGGAAACAGGTAGAACTGCAGTTTCACATACTGCTTTCTACCACTTACTTCATCTGGGAACATTTTTTTGAATTTCTGTTCTCTACCCCCACCCCCTGTGCAGGTGGTATTCATCTAAATACCAGCATTACACATACCTTACCGTTTAAAAAAACTGTAACTTAAAAGTTTCTCAAACATTGATTTCCTGGTGGGAGGTAGTTTTTCTTTGTTTTCACATCTGTTGTTGTTTCCACTTTTAAATCCTGATTTTGTAAAAAATGTTTTTTGGTACCTGTGATAAACCTGCTAACTGCACCAGCCCTTTATTTGTTTAAAAAAGGATCTGCATTGGTAGATTTCAGAAAATGTTTGATATTTAAATTTTTGTATCATGGAAATAAAACCAAAATATGTATTTCCATAACATGAAAATTAAAGACATTTTCTTAGGAACTGGCTTGTTTTTATTTATTAGCACCTGAAATGGTTTTAGTGAAAATTTTTTTTTTCTTTCCTTCTTCCTAATATAACAATTTTTTGGTCATCCTGTGAGTATCAGACCCTTTTGTTCCATGGATTATTTTCAAGATATTTATGAAATGTAACCAAGAAAAAGAAGCCTGTTGTCGTAAGATTTAAATTGCTCTGTGTTTCCCTTGGAGGGGTGAAAACAAGAGTTCTACAAATCAGCAAGTTCAAAACCATTGCTGGGGAAGAGTGGAATATTAAGAAGGCTTCATCATATGGTATTTACACTAGAGTGGGAACCACTGTCATTTAAACATGGAATAACCTGTTTGAAGGTATGTCAAAATTCATGGGCTTTTAAATGATTGTGAACTTGCATTGCAAAGGGAAAAATAATTTCAAGATGTTAAATGTGAAATGTTGCATTTCTAACCTTAGAATACTCCCAGAAGTACTATAATTAAATTGTTTAATAGCAGCTCTATCATCACA
Organism: Falcunculus frontatus; assembly: GCA_013398115.1. Taxonomy (NCBI): domain Eukaryota; kingdom Metazoa; phylum Chordata; class Aves; order Passeriformes; genus Falcunculus; species Falcunculus frontatus. The sequence continues at coordinate 1,330,004 of VZRV01002476.1, read as the reverse complement.
TTCTCACACTAAAATGTGGGAAAGAAGACTTGCTATTAGTGATGCAAGGGAAAATTAGTAACTGAACTCTTCTGCTCTCAAGGAGCCAGAGACTTTTCTTCCCCGGGACTCATGACCTTAGGACTAAATACTTAAATCATTTTCATCTTGAGTATCCAAACCAATTTGCAAATTTAGTTCTCAGAATATGTGCAACCCCTAATAAAAGTTGTATAGAGTATTCATCTCTCATGGAGGTGTTTCAGGTCCATCACACAGTGTTCTCTCCAAATGTTGGAGTGAGTTACTAACTGTATATCCTAAAGAACTGGCTTAACATGATTTGGGACAGAGCTTAAGAGCCATGATGACAAAAGGATACAAAAGCATTTAAAGGGATTGTCAGAAATACAGGTTAAGGGGCAAGGAATTAGCTGCTCAAGAGACACAGAGGGCCATGCTGTTAACAGAGAATCCACCTGGAGTCCGTACCCCAAGGCCATTAGGATCTTCTTCACTCTTGAACAGCAATGCTTATGTACCTGCAGGGAAAATACAAGTCTTAATTATATCACAATACAATCCCTTAAAACTTGTTTCTTCAGAGTAGGCTACGTACATACTCCTCTACAAAAGTTAACAGCCATACCCACTGTTTCTACGCACCTCCTCTCAGTTGTCATTTTGAGAAGCAGGATGTTACTGATCTCTATGAGTAATTAGTACTGCTTAAGAAAGCAGGGGTTTTGCATGACTTTGTCTTTATGTGTCTTTGATTTTACCAGTTGACACCTGGGTGTAAGCTACTAAACTGTGCTGGAGGGGGCTGTAATATTTGTAACACTAAATTTGGGTGGATGAGTGTCAGAGGTCAGGGACGGTGGTGTCCTAAGCAGGGACTGGCCCCACTGATCCCGCACCAGACCTCTCTGTTGTGTGGGGTTTGGTCCACTTCCCTGTGCCCTAAATGAAATCATTAATTCCAGGAGGGAAAGAATGTAGCTTAAATTAGATCCATATTTATTTCATAATGTATGTTTAAAATATGTGCTTAGAATTTGTTTTGGGAAAGCAAAGCTGTCATCACTAGTTGTGATGGCTCTGGGGGATCCTGCTCGCTGGGGGGTTGTGCTGTTACTGACTTCAGAGGTCACTGAATCACAGAATATCCTGAGGATCGTCGAGTCCAGCTCCTGGCCCTGCACCCGACAGCGCCGAGCCTCTCCCCTGTGCCTGAGCGCGTTGTCCCGGCTCAGCTCGCACTCGGGTTCTCCGCTCCTCTCCCGCTCCCCTCAGGGCCGGGCGGGCTGTGGCGGCGCGCCCGCCGCCCCTCCCCTCCGCGCCAGCCGTGTGGCGCCGGGGGCTGCAGCCGCTCCGAGCGGTTGTGCTTGTGCCTTCCGACGGTCTGAAGGAGCCGACGTTACCTTGCCCTCGGTAGCGCTGACGTGGAACATTCTCCTCAGCAGCCGTGCAGTGGCTTTGCTGTGGCGGTGGGTTCCCCGCGTCCCTGCTTGGGGCAGGGTCAGGAGCGGCCAGTCCTCACCGCCGGCTCTGAGGGGACGGGGCTGGGGGGACACTGAGGAGAGTGTAGGAAGCAACAAGCAACAATGTATAGAAGCGCTGGAAGATGGCGTTGAAGGAAGTGAGGAATTGCCTTGAGAAAATATGGGAAATTTGAGAGAAGTGTTTAAAAGAAAGGGGCACTTGGGAGTGTAGGCCTGAACACGGGAGTATCTGAGGAAATGGTGTGGAGAAACATGAGGGAGGTCTGGCTCAGCAGCAAATGAGGTAGGTGAGCTGAAACCCTGCCACTACAGAGGAACGAGAATGGGCTTATTTGGCTGGAACTTAGACTTGACAGTGATAATTTATCTGTGGTGACGGAGTACTTCATTGCTCACCTCAGAAAGCACATTAGAACTGTATTCGAAGTAATAACTTTGAAATTCATCTCAAGTATTTATGGGTTAGAAGTGTTAACGTGTCAAAATGCACGGGATTGCAGCACAGGATATAGGATATAGGAACGAGAAATAGAGATAATTGTGTAGTGTAGACTAAGGGAAGAGTTTGAGTGTCCCTAAAGCATGGATTTGAACAGGGACAGGTAAGAGACTGAATGAATCTCATGTGGAATTAAGATTGCTGTGAGTGCAACAGCCTGTTCTTGGTCTCAGATTTGAGCTTATGGTTTGGAGAAAAAAGTTAAAAGCTTCAGAGGATTTAGATAGAGGACTAAATTTTGTTATGGAACTGGTGGTAAAACCAAGAGAGAGATAGAAAGCTAAAACTTCTGGTGATTGTGGGAAAAAGTAAATGTAATTCTTTCTTTCTTTAAACTTTTGAGTTCTGTCATGGTGCCCAGAAAACGTCTGGTACCCTGGATGTGTTTGCTGTCTTTAAATCATAGTAAACGTAATGCAGACAAAAATGTCCTCTGCAATTCAGCATCAGAGCGTAAAGAAGACTCCTAACAATCAAAAGTTCTTGGCTTCTGATGCGTTTAGACTACTGCCAGATGAGCAGATGTGTACACTGAAGAAGAGTCCTCAAATTACTCCACAGTACATTTAGAAAATGAACAAACATTTGCTTGTTTGTATTGTACTGTTGTAGCTTTAAACTTAAACTAAACTAACACTCCATGTGTGCTTTACAGAAATACTGCCACACACTATTGGATGATGAGCAATAGATGGTGGGTTAGACTGAGGTTTATAGGGTCATTGTATTCACATTTAGGATGTTCTTTTTGCTTTAACAGGTATGCAGGAAGCTCATTTAAAAAATACTTTTTTTCCATCAGAAGAATTACTGGCAGCCATGTGCTTCCATGAGCGCTATAGCAGATCACAAGTTGGTCCCAGCTCAGGGCAAAGTTGTATGGAACACATCTATTCAAAAATGCAATATAGAAAACATTCAGCCAAACTGGGAAAAGTTAGATTTCCCTGTGCTTATATTAATTTCTTAAAAGAGCTGATAGTAGTATTTGTACATGAACAGTCTGCAAGTTTTGCAAACAGTGTTGTAGTTTATTACATTTTCTCACCAGTGACCCTGTATGATGGGGTTGGTAGTGGTGTGCAGCTGAACATGAAAGTCTGGAGCTTGTGGCTGTGCTGAGCCAGTTGAATCCTAATCTGTGATCTGTTTTCAACCTATCAAATAACTGAAAACACAATTGTATTAAAGCTGGTTGCTTCAAAAAACCCTTTTGAAGTTACCAATTCCTTTTAAAAGTCTCAAAAAGCTTTGCACTGTTACTGAGGTAAGAATGGCTATTTTGTTTGATTCTGAACATGTATTATAATTTCTTTCAAATGGGATTTTAAGCTTAGAATGTTTAAGGATGACTGAACATGTTTAGTTCATGTATATACTCAGGGCTGGAGATTTTTTAATTTGTTGTTCTTTTCTTTAATTAGATGTTAGATGACTTAATTGTAGGATGCTTCTTACTTCAAAAATAAGTCTGCTCCAAGTGTATGCATGTGTCTACCATTTAAAATTTTTGCGTTAGGGGAAGTTTCCTGGCTTATTTGCAATAAATAACTGATACATATTTGCTAACAATACCATAGTAATTTAAAATTGACCCTCCGTTCTGTTTAGAAAAGGTTTACGCTTCAGCCTTTTCTTTCAATTCTCTCATATGCTCGATTTAATTTCAGTTATCCTATTTTTGATGTGCTGTTGAGAAGCTGCCGGTTACCATTAGAAACTTCTTACTACAATGGTGTAGAACTGCTGAAAGTGGAAATAATAGTTCAATTGTTTGGTCCTGTGCTGAGCATGTTGTCTTCAATGAAAAACACAGTGTTGCAAAGAGATGATTTACCAGAGAATTCTACCTCAGTATTACTGGACTCCCTCACCCTAGAGGGAGACTAATAACCCTTTCTGCTGGGTTGTGCCATACTCCCCTGGGGTTTTACAGTAATTGTTACTAAAACAGATTAAAGGATGGTGGTACTAAATGATGAGTCTGTGAAGAAGTTAATGGGAAGTGTTTATACTGGCAAATTTTAGGAGGTAAATGAGGTGTTGCTTGAAATGTTTAGTATTCCGTTCTCATAGAACAGATCACTGTATTTTTAGTACTTCAGTCAGGTTTCTTAATTGAAGTAAATTCTTCTGTCTCATAGAGGGTGCAGCTCTAAGGTGTTATGAAGTTATTATAACATCTTAATAATAATTTGTAATGGATATTTGCAATCATGCTCAGAGGAATTTTTGAGACTCACACCTTTGGTTTTAATAATGTCCAAGAACAGGAATTTAACATCTAATTGTTCATCTAATTCATGTCTAATATGAAATGTGGGGTGAGGATGTGTCTAAAGTAAAATGGAGATTCAGTGGCAGAATCACTTGTTTAATTTCTTTTAGCCCTTTTATGTCTTCTTTTTGCTTTTTGAAGAAAGGGCTAGAAGAATTAGACTAAGTATAAAAGTATGAATATTTTAGACTGATGGTTTTAACAAATACCTCTTTTCCTTACAACTACTCTGAAACGTATTTTGGAACACTGATGATGACAGTAGTAATAAGTCAATTCAGTGTGAATACTAGCTCATACTAAAATCTAAATTAAAGTAGTTTATCCCGAAAAAAATAGCAGAAGCTATGCAAACTCTGCAAAACTGTTGAATTTGTAGGAAGACTAAAGAATAGAATGATACTCAATTTAATATATTTCCATACTAGTAGCACTCAAACGTTAGCAGGTGGAACTGGTTTTTTTGCCTTGGAAGTAATCTGTAAAAGACATTTGTCTGAAATTGCTACTCCAACATATAAAGTAGGTCTAATAAGCAACAGTAAAAAGTAGCATTTTCTGAGGAAAGTGCACTATTTTTCATGGCAAAAAAAGGCTTCAGTGTTCTGAGAGGATTCCCAGCATAGACTGGCAATTTTTGAAGACTTGCTGAATGTACAAATGCACATTTGAAGAGACATTGTCTGGTTTCTTTTTGTGTATATGATACCTAATCTTAGGGTTTGTGGGTTATAAGCACGAGCTAGAAGCTTTTGTGCACGTGTACCAGTATCTTCAAAAGCACAGACTTTCTTATTCTGGCTTGCCAGAGCAGGCATTCAGGCCCATGTATTTTGGTGAAACAGAAGATTTTCTGTCAGTAGATGCTTTTCAATCTAGTGCAGGTGTTTTCTCAGTTCATATAAGGAATTTGGAAAATTCTGTGTTTTGCTTCTACAGGAGTTCAGACAAGACAAGAATTCTGATATGTTCTGAATTCCAGTTTCTTAAATAAAGGTACTTCCTGCGTTCCTTCCCGAGCATATTTCAACAGTTTAAGATAATGCACAACGAATTTAAAGGCAGCTATCACATTCTCATCTATTTCTAGTTACAAAATGCTCACTTATGTTAAATAAACCAAACACTTTCTTGTTTCTTGTATGCATTTCTGAAAAACAAACACACACATAAACAGAGCATTTAGAAATGCGGTAAAAAAAACCTTTGAAAAATGTTGAATGTTTGCATTACATACAGTTTTACTTGTGCGTATTTTACCTTTATATTTAGGAATAAATTATTGGGATAAAAATTCTGCTTTGAATTGGACATGGAGTACAATTTCAAATGTAGTCACACAGTTTAAGGTGGATTTGTGAACTGTAATCAGTATTTATAGCTCCATTACTTGTTTTGGCAAATAGGTTTCACGTTGTTTCTCTCTGCAAGAACTGAAATTATCACTGTGTTTGAAATTGCAGTCTCTTTACCTCTAACAGGCTGTTGTATGACTCAGGCAATCTGTGTAATCTCAGTGTGTTCATGGGTAGAGCACTGCATCTCCACATGCAGAATATTTACCTGAAGTGGAACATAAAATGAATAATCTGGCATGATGACTGTTTAACGTACTGCAAGGACTGTGTTCAGCCCTGCTGCCACCAGTGCAAAGGGATTCCTACAAGCAGGAAGGCTGGGGGCACTGACAAACAGCTCATCTAACAGCCTGAGAACTGTACATTGTCAAACACGATAAAAGCTAGAGAAAACTGCAAGGGTTTTGCTTGGAGGCTGAAGAGCTAACCCAAAACCAAAAAAATCCTACAATTGCTGAAAGAAGATGGACAAAGGTTATCAGTAAAGATGAGAAGAAGTTAATAAGTTGTTGAACTCTTGCCTGTGTCTTCACATTTAATGTTTCTTAAACAGAACTGAAAAGTCTTGTACAGGTAAGATTTCGTGCAGGGATGCCCTTTGACAAACGTGACACTAGAGTGAGAAAAGATAAAATTGTTTTCCTGTCTTGTTGAATAGCATGCAATTCTATCAACACTGCCTGGAAGTGTTGAGCACTCAGCTGGACCAGGGGATATAGACGTTTCACACTGGGGAAGATTTTATGTGTCTCGTCCTTATTAGGGACATCCAATTAACTAATTCATAGTCACTGACATACTGCTGTTTAACATGAATGTAATACTGTAACTCTAAGGTTACTACTACTTGTTTGCACAGCTCTTCTATTAAATACCAATACTGTGGCATTTATATCACAAATCTTTACAAGAACCTACTTTTTTTTTAATGTTAGCAAGCAATACACACACATTTAGTCAAATAGACACTGGAAAATGAAAGAAATGGTTTGTAGTATACAAATGCCTTTACTTGATTCTTTTTACATCCTTAATAAGAACCCTGACACCTCATTTAATAATTTAATTTTAGTTTGTAAAAGTGAGAAATATTTTCTTATCAAGCATTCCTAGTAGGTTTACTATCTGTATGTTTCTTTGAGACAGCTGGAAGATGCTAGATATACATTAAGTTTTTCAGCTTTCTGCTTAGTTTTTCAGTTTATAGATAATGACTGAGACTGTTAGCAGATTTTGCTGAGAAAGACATCATGCAGTCTTTGAAAAGAATATTCAATTTCTATTCAATCGTGGTTTTGGGAGGTCTTGGTTGTATTGCAAGGCACATTCTAAAAATAAAATACAAAAATGTGTTGTCTAGCTCTAGATGGGAGTATGTGATGACTGCAGATGTGTATATGATCGGCACAGGAAGAATAAGGCCAAGCATTGGCATCTCAGTACTGTGGGAAACAGAATGGAGTAAGTGATCTCTCTGGCCTATAAATCTGACTGGAGTTATATTTGCTAACAGTCCAACTGTAGAAACTTCTGGGAAAAAACAGCAGGAAGCTGACACTTGTCTAGTGTTCTGAGTAATGTAAGTGCCAGCTAACTCATGTTCAGGAAACTTGGGGGTTTGTCCTTTTTTCTTAATGCTGAAATATATTTGCATCCCAGATAGTTTTAGAGTTCAGTCTGGCAAAAAGGTCAGATGATTTTCAAGTTTCCTCTAAGGAGAAGTGAGTTGCTTGCCAAGTTTAATGTAGTCTAACCTAGAAAAACAGAAAGTAAAAATGTTTACTGTAGTGAGATGTAAATACAAGTACTTGTAGTAGATCAGAAAAATTTGCAGGACTTAAGACTTTTATGTATTTTCCATTGCTGCTCTTGCTTTGTGTATTCTGAACCTACCAGACATCAGTGTTTACTCCATAGATTAGAAGAGCCCTACTAAGATCTATCCATATTCAAACTAAAAAAGCCCCCATCACACTGAATTTTCAAAGCTTTTAGTGTAAGCAGCACAGAGCTATTATTGTAGATAACAAACTGAGGGTGGTGCCGTGTTCCAGACTTTTTTCTGTGGAATAGAAATCAGTGTGAATGATTCTGAGAGAAAACCTGAACTATGCCAGTGATCCCTCTAGATGGGTGGATCCATTTTAGCATGCTCTGGCTGGGTTTTTAGGTAACTGAAATTAGTACTGGAAACTGGAATGGAAAAAATGGGTAATATAAATAACTTAAAGCATCCATAATCATAGATACACAGTATCTGCTTAATAATAAAACCAAGGCAGGGGCTTAACAGCCCTTAGAAAATTCAAAATATCCAAACAGAAGAATAACTGGAGAATTGAAATAGTTATGTTGAAAATCATGAGTGCTTTACTTATATTTCATTAGAAGAAGGTAATGGCTTAGTGATTAAATAATATTATGCCACATTCAAAATCACAGTCTCCCACTCCCCCTTCATTTCCTGAAGTTTGAGCCCTGTTTAAATCACTGTAGAACTGCTTGGCACTTAGTAATATTCAGACATGCCAGTTCATGCACTTCTCTGTGATCCAGCTCACTCTCACGTGGCTGCAACTGTCTTGCACCTTTCATGCTCTGGAAGATTTTTCTTCTTTTTAGCACTGAGTTGAGAGGGAGCTACAAATGCAAGGCTTGGAGTTTGAGCAGCTGCATGAATTCCCTTGTACAACGCCCAATTCTTACGCCATACGTGCTACTGAATATTATATTCTACATAATCCTGAACTTGGAAGCTGAAAAGCCTCTAGAAATCATTTGTCTGAAACTAACGCAATTCTTCATAGAGTGATTTGTCTCTCTTCCACCCTGGGATGTTTATCACAAGTTTAACACTGAAATTTGTGGTTGGTGGGAATCTGCAAACATTTTGATCTTTGTTTTTATATATACTTGCTTAAGATTTTATAACAAATGTGAATAATGAATTTTTCTTCTCCTTTAGTTTATTTCCACTGCTCTGTTGAGGATTATACAGCAGCATACAACTTAACCAGAACAGTTCACAAATGCGTTTTCAAACTCAGTGTAGAACAAGATACCATTTAAGGGATTTCTTACTTGCCTTCGCAGTACTTTTTATTCTTGCGACACAATCTTATTCTCAAAAGACAGAAATCCTTAACTATTGGAGCTACATGTTAGTAGCTATGGCTGGGAGACTCAACACTGAGTCAACCTGCAGAGGTTTAAAGTGTTTTGTAAATGTGAATTTCATATTGTATTTAGCTGAAAATTTTAGTTGAGGATGGTTCTTCGGGGAAGCTGTGAAGATTTACAGCATTGTAAGGTGAAATAGTACAATATTTCCTGTCTTTGCCAGCTCTAGATAGAGTAATTGCTCTGGCAATTTTATTGGCACTTCTTTCAGTTTACTATAAAATCATATCACAATGAACTTCACGTTTTTCCAACAAAATCAAACCAGAAAAATGAGTATTTCAATAGATCCCAGGGCCGGAACAGCTCTGGGACTTAATCTGATGATTATTGTAGAGCTGTTTTAATGCTACAAAGTTACTAGAGGATGTTCTACTTAACCTGTGTTTCATTAGTGTAATATAAGTGTGTTCTATTGTCTGGTTTTGTTCTGTTATTCTTCCCTTTAATAGCCACCTAAAAGGAACAGCCACTGAATTGCTAAAAATGAGGATGAATGACACATTGTAAGGAAAGAGGCTCTATGCCAAATTCCACACATTTACACTGCCAACATTTATCCACAATGTTGGCAAAGTGGAGAAACACTTCTGAGCTGCTCTGTTATTTATGAGACAGATAATTTTTTTTCCTAGTAGGATGGTGCTGGATAATCTGATTTTTGTCACCGTCAGCTTAGTCACCAGTTTTTAGGGTGACATTGGGCAGTGCACTTTAACCCTTCTGTGTCTCTGGTTTCTCCATCTGTAAAATGGAAATGATAGTTACATATCTGACGTTACCCTGAGACTGAATTCAGTTAAGCTCCGTAAGTGTATTTTATTTTCATGTGAGGCATTATTTCGTATTAAAAGAATAATTGCTTGAATGAATTTAGTCTTATTTACTCAGGCCTATGTGAATTTTTCCATGAAAGCAGTACATGGTGAATTAACTTGTTTTACACCTATTATAAATTGTTTGACAAAATCAAGTATGACAGTTTTCTTCAATTTCATTTGACAACTATGACCATAAACACTTGAAGATATTCTGCCTCATTTGTTCTTTCTGAAATCATTCCAGGATCTGTCTGTACTGTGAATTACCATGTTTTCGTGTCTTGGTCCTTTCCCCTTCCCTCTGCCTCTGTAGTGTTTTAACTAAACTGTGTTATTTAACTATACTTTGTTATTCTGTATTTTAATTCAATGCATATGGACAGTGTTGTTTTATAGAATCTTAGTTTATACAGTGGTCTCGCTCCCTGCCCCCCCGCCTTCTTGTCCTGAAAAGACCTGCAATGCAGCTTTTCCTGGTATTGTAAACTCCCAGCACAGAGCATGGAGTTAGAAATGTGTGTTCATTCGTTGAGGATGTTAGTTTGAACCACGTGTACAAAGGCTTTGTGCATTTGGAACTTCATTACTGTGTAAGAGATTTCATATAGAAGTTCATTCTAAGCAGATGCCTTAGGTAAAAAAGACAGATTCTTACTTTTTGAGATGTCTTCACAACAGCAGGCACTGAAAGCATGCCTGAGGTCCTGCAGATAAATATTCACTGTAAACCTAACCTGGGCAGTTACACTGTTATATAGAATCTGGTTTTTAATGCAACTTGAGGGCTATACAGAAATAATGCAGCTAGGAGGAGGCAGGGGAAATGAAGTAAAAGAGCAATTAGAATAGCTGTTCTTTGAAATCATAGCCCAGGTTTTCTTGGTTAATATTTCTGTATTCGTGTAGGAATGGAGGTCTGTGGGACAACATAGCCTTTTTGTCTTGATGTTTGTAGGAAAAGGCACAAAGTTTTAAAAATTCCTTGAATAAATACACGAAAATGCTTTCCAGTGACATTTAGTATCTGCTACAGTTCCCTTCAAGTATTTTCCTGGTGTAGTTTAAGCATCCTGTAAGCACAAAGAGAAGGGTTTATCCTGTTGCATGTGGTCAGTGTAGTGAGACATACTAATTTCAGTTCATATCTAGTGCATTCCATCTTCTCTAACAGACAGACCAGGACTCTGGTTCAAGTTCAGACCACTTATTTGTAATGCTTTGATTTGTTTTAGTAATCTAACTATTATTTTTGCTTTTGCGTTTGTCTGGAAGACAGAGCATACCAAAGAAGAAACAATGCTTCAGTTTATTTTTTATTTCAACTTCCATATATGCTCTCTTTGTATCCTTATAGTTTTATTTTTTGAATGAAGACTTTAACGTAATTTCACATTCAAGATTTTTTTTAAGGTTTCAACAAAGTCTTTCTTTTGTTTTATTCCAGTACAGTGTTTTCTCTTGTGCTGTGTTTGGACTTATTAGAACATCTAAGCAAAAACTAAAGACTGCTTTTTTTAAAGGTCGCGTACATTCTGCCAACTACTCACGTTGTTGGTGAGCCAGATATCTCCAGGAGAAGGCTTATGAAGGCTTGAAAGTGTCTGGGATTTAAAAACCACGCAGAGTAGAAACTCATAAAATACATTATTTATGCAGAGAGAGTTCTTTGAGTGCAGAGAAAAAGTCTCTGGAGCTCACAAAGAAAAGTAGCAAACTATAAAAAATATTTTTAATTTGCTTAGGATATAATTCTTCATGTAATATATGCAGTGCCTGAGAAGTGCAGTATCCAACTCTGTAATAGAAGCACCTCAAGCTTGAACTTGAACTTACTTTGGTCCAAAATAATTTAGCCAAGTTGAACCATACATAAGTCACTTATACTTTTTTTTAAATTTACAGTGTAAAGTTAAAAATATTTTGCTGTCATATCAGTGTTGAATGTGTGCAGTAAGAGAGGGGGTTTTGTGCAAATTAACTTCAGCATTTATAGCTTCCTGACCTTCAATTGACTTTTTTTCCAAGTTGCAGTCTTAGATTGCTGCAGCAGAAAATCACCTTTATAAACAGAAATAATGTAATTAATGCTTCTGATTAAAAGCTTGTGGAGTCCTAATGTACACAATGCTCTCAATTTAAAAGGTGAACAACTGTTAGTTTTCACATTATTTCCCTTGCCCTGAAGTAGTAGTGTGTGGACATATATGTAACTTCAGTATCACAGGAACTTCTGAAGAAATCTTTCTTGTCCTAATGCTGGGCTGTTGGACCCTCATGTGACAATGGGACAGAAGGCGTTGTTGGAGTGTGCATGAGGAGTGACTTGACCACCTTATGAAGCCTTGGAGGTAAAGAAAGGGGGAATAGAAAAGACAAGTGTGATCAAGACTAATAGAATTGCTGTATTGAAACCCCACCCAACAGGCTTGCTTCAGTTTGAGGCTCTTTCTCCTTAAATATACAAAGAAGAGATTTGTTAATTTGAAGTAAAAATACAAATACTTTTCTTTTTTGTTTTTTTTTAAAAAGTAACCTTTAGTTAGTTTCTTTAGTGTAGATCACATAAATGGGATCAGGACTTTTTCCAAGATGAGGAATATGAAGATGCTACAAAGTATATTGTCGGAGTTATCTTCTGTAAAGGAATAGCTACATCTTAGATGAGCTATTACCATTACAGTAAAAGCAATCAGAGTAACCTTCAAACCGTGCTAACATTGAATTATTTGGATTTTATAAGTGGTTGATTATATGCGACAGAGTTGGACTTTGTGATTGAGAATTCACTAGTTATATGACAAGTCCCTTATGATAAAGGTACACATCAAAATGTGACTGTGGTTAAAACATCTGAGTGATTTTAAATAGCAGGCTTTCTCTTTAGTGGAAGATAGCAGGCAGGAAAAGTGTATTTAAGCCACCTATTTAAAATAATTTTGAAGTACAAAGCTAATTTTCCTTTACAATCTGGTGCTTAGGAGTTCAAGAAGCGTTCAGACAACGCTCTCAGGCACATGGTGGGATTGTTGGGGTGTCCTGGGGAGTTGGGCTCGATGATCCTTGTGGGTCCCTTCCAACTCAGGATATTCTATGATTCCATGAAAATATGTAATAAATAAGTGGGAATTAAGAAAATATCATCTTTTTTTGCAGAAGAGCCAAATAATGTAACAAGCTACTTTTTATTTCAGGGTGACCTAATTAGGACATTAAGGCCAGGGTTTCCAAAGATTCATTGGTTTGACCTTCCTGAAAACTTTTGCTTCTTTCCCAAAAGCATACTATTATTTCTTTGACCTCAATTTAAAAATTCTGTAGTGCAGAATTTGAAGTCTTTAGGGATTTTGTATAGACTAAGTACAAACTGTGTGTTATTAATTGCTTTTTAATAAAAAGACTGATTTTATAAACAAGACACTCAAACCAAATGTATTCAGGGCTGAGCTTAATTTTGCACAGGCCTATGCAAACCGATAGATGTTTGAAATGACTGAGTCAATAAATAGCAGTATATAATGAGATTTTGGTAACTAAATCAACTTCAGACAAGTTAGAGTTCAAGCCTTGTGCAAACAGGTGCAATTGAAGTGGCTTGAATGGATTTGATTATTGATGGTTTTTGGGAGGCTGAAAGAGACTGAGATAAAGTGTTTTGAAAGGCTGCACATACGGGGGAGTCTCCAGTGTGTTTCCCCACAGAATTTTAAGATGTAAGTTTTACCTCCTGGAGAAATTTTCTATTTGGAATGATATAAACTTGCCATTGTTGCACTTGCCAATATTGTGTCTCATTTGCAGCATGAAATCTCCTAACTTACCCTGCATTAGCTTGAGCTATTTTGCACATATACAATTAGAAATTATTAAATAGGGCTTCATTTAAACAATCTTCCCCTGACAAGCTCAAGTGGAATTTTATTTCAGTAAACAACACCACTAGGAAGCATCTATTTGAAAAAGATCTAGGACTTGGAATCTAATATTTGCGTCTGCATTACCTGGTATTGCATTGTTGACTCTTGTATTCATAATTACCTAAAGCCCACACACAGGATATAAAAAATACAGGGATTTATATAGTAACTCTAATAAATGTTTGTGATTATTTATTTGCTGCTATAAATTGTCAGAACACCAATCAATTGATCTCCTAACTTGCATTTCCCTAAAGAAATTTAACGTTCTCAGTCTCCATCACTTCCCTAACCCGTAATTATTTTTCGTAAGTTGAGTGGAGAAATATTGTCATATACATGGCAAACTGTAAAAAACTGCATGTTTTGTTACCTTTTCCTTAGCAGTTTCCCGTTTGGTGCTTTACTTTGGATGGTATATAAAGCCAATAAGCAGGTGGAAATTGGGTCATAGGAATCTTTCTGGTGCCAAAAACCAACTTAATGGAAACTGTTAAACATAGCTGTATTTTGTAAAGGAGCTTTACTGTTCTCATTTGACTTTGGCATAATGTTCTGTATTATGTATGTTTGAAACAATTGTAAATTAATGCTGAATCCAGTTGGCTCTCATTAGCCCCTGTCAACAGCAAATACATTTCATACAGATATACGTTCACTGGAAATAGGAAGTCTTTTATTTGAAATGTTACAGCTTTACTTTTTCATTTTTATGATATTTAAATTTCAATATTCTTAATCTAGACAAGAGCTGAAGCTGTAAAATTTGTCTACTGAAAGCTGTTTATTAGCTTAATGCTTACTTTGAAAACTATGAAATAAAAACAGGTTTTTGAGTAGGACTGACAGTTGAATGGGTGATATTTAATGCTGCACAGAAGTCTTAAATTTCCTGCTATTTTCATACCTGACTGACTGTCCCTAAAGATGGATTTTTTGAAAGGCAGTACACAGCAACTACTGTTGTACAGTTGCTGTGTGCTTTTGGTATACCAAAGTGGTAATTCAGATGTTGACTTTGACATCCTGAAGTGAAGGGCTATTTTCTACATGAGTATGGAGTTCCAAAAGATATCTGAACTTTGTATTTCACTCAGCTTTGCTTTTCTTTGTTCTTCCCCCTTGAGATTCAAGCCTCCAGTTCAGATTTTTTCTCAAGTAGATACTCATAATGAGAAAATAAATTAGAATGCATTCTGTACTATTCAGAGTACTAGTAGCAGATCTTAGCTATTTGAATTATATAATTATTTATTTGTAATTAAATGGATATATGCTTTACATAATCCTTTTTTCTTTCAAAAATGGGGGTACATGTAAAGATTTTAGAGAGCATATCCTATCCTACACTGAAATAAGTGTGTTCCTTTATATAGTTGAAATAAAAATCAGGTTTATATCTGCAAGAAAAAAAATTGAAATGCCGTAGAGGAAATATTTCTGGAGAAGTATTGTACTAAACAAGATTTTGCAAGATGTGCCATACAGTTGAAAGATTGGTCTGCTTTTAAAGTTTGGCAAGATGAACCTTTTATTTTGAGGACATGCAGACCTTTCATTAAACTTGAAATGCCTTTCAAAAGAAAGGACAAATACTTCATAATCTCTGTATCAGTCTTCGTGGTAATGCAAATTCATGATATATGTTAATACTTCCTTCATTAGCTTTGATGTCTAATTTTGCAAAACATTAACTTTTCTATGAGCTAAGTGACACAAATTTTGCCGTACTTTTTTTTCTGAGTAATAAACCCAAAACAAGCTAGAATGCTCTGGAGTGACTTACACCAAACTGTCAGATTTATTGATATAAAATGTTTCAGGGTTTGTTTGTCACAGTTTGTCAGAGTTAGGAGTGAGTTAAATCCGTATCTGGAATTTTAACACGTGAATCACAGTGAGACCTTCAATAACAAATGTTTTGACTGGGTGTCCCAGGTGGAAAAAAAAATTGGCCGCTTAGATCTCACTGAAGAACAGTTCTATAGTTCTCTCTTGACCTTACTTTTTTATTAATGTTTTATTGTTTCCTGTATGGAGAGAAAAAACCCAACCAACATTCACACAGCTTCTTTTATGGTCATGATTCACCACTATGGCAATCGAGCAAACCTTGGAAGAACACTGTGCGGGGGTTTGCCAGTGCTTTGAAGTGCAGGCAGCCAGAGCTGTTTGGACATGGTTTGACTTGAATGTTGTGCTAATGTGTGATTTCCAAAGTTCCCGCTTGTGGTTCTCCACCCAGAAAAAAAGAAGACAATCACAATGCACCCTCATACTTTTTTCCTACAAACAAATAAGAAATGCATAATAATGAAGAGGCATTGAAAGTATTAAAAATGCAAATTGCTATCTTATTAATAAATAATTCTTATGAGTAAAGAAGTCAAAGACAGAATTAGTTACCTATAATGTTAAGAAAACAACTCTGAATGTTGTCCTGATCCTATTTTTGGTGTATCTAAAAATGGTTTGAAATTCCAGTTTAGCAGCTTTAGTGTAATTTTACAATATATTGAAGAATATAGATTTTACTGGGAACAAGTACTTATCTCAGGTAGGAAATCTTCCTCTGGCATTTGGCTAAAACCATAGAAAGAACAGACAAGTAACAGCTCAAATTTTGTAAAAGTTATTTAATGAAGAGCATCTCTGTAGTGACAATCCATTTGTAAGTATGACTGCATGGAAGGTTTCCTAAAATAATTGTAATTATGTTAACTTTTATTGAAAGTGAAAATTTGACAGCTGACCTGCAAATTTCAACTGATGCAGTAGTGAGAAGAAACAGGCTTGTCACAGGCTTCATAATGTCCAGTCAGCTGGAAATGGACAAGGTTTCTTTCTTTCCATTCTTTCTCTTGAAGCCCATATACCTTTAAGCTTTGTTTGATCTAAGTGGAAAGCAGATTTCTCTCTAGTTCAGTTTTCAGTCAGATTATTTGTCTTCTATTCCTTGGTAAATGTGAGACTTCGCTCAGTGCCCCAGGATGAGCACTGATATCTGTGTCACTACATTCTCTGAAAGATTAAGCACAGCTTTTCCTTTTGCCCCCCTTTTATTCGCTCAGGGTTTATAGTTCACCTCTTAGAAAGATGTGATATTTGAAGGGGACAAGCACAGGTGTAAAAATTTCATAAAATCAATGATTCTTTGTATTAGCTGGCATCTATCATGCAGCTGAGAAAACAGTGAATGTACTGTGTATACTTCCCTTCCTCGGTTCTAATGTTGTTTTGGGCATAGTCTGTGCACTCTGTGCCATCCCCTTCTGTACATAACTTTGCTAAATTATGTTGCATACATGTCTGTGTCATGGTTCTGAAGCCAGTTTCCTTCTCGTTTGGCTGGCCCTCAGTTAGCAAAGCACACCTCACTGTTCCTTCTCCATGCACAAGTTTTCTCTCTTTCTGTGATCCACAGCACTTCTCAAATGCTTTAGCTTTTGAGGTCTGGTTGTAGCTGTTGATCTTCCTTTCATTTTTGGGAGAAATGTACAGCTTAAGACCCTGGCTTTCAGGAAGAGTTTGGGTGAATTTGTTGCCGTCTGGCTCAGACACTCCATTGTCCTTTTATGTTCCCTCTTAACTGGAAGCTGCTAGGGTGGGACATTTTCCGCAGCCCCATGTCTGAGACATGGATGACTCAGCCCTGACAGCATATAGCTGATTTCACATCCTCTTAATACCTCTTAGGTATTTAATGATACAGCAGTTTCATAACCACAACCACAATTTCTACTTTGCACACAGATTTCCCACGTCGGCCCAGATGCTTTTCCAAAGGTAGTTTCTTAACAGTTCTGAGTATTTTATCTACAAGCTGCACTGGTGGCATTCTCTATTTCATACAATACTTATTCACCTGACTGCTTCTTACATGAAGAGTATGTAAGAGGTGTTAGTGTGGAATAAAATATGAGAAGTGAGAATTATCACACCACATAACTTCTAAGTAGAAAGGTGATTTACAAAGCCAGCAGCTGCTTTATATAAATCTTAAGGTATGACCAGTACTTCTCTGAGCAGGAGAATCTCACACTGATTATGAATCAGAAACATGAGAAAAACTAATAGACACATAGAAGGCTAGAAGCTTGGGAGCATAATTTTGGCTTCGAAAGTTGTGGCTTCAAAAGCCACATCTTTTTTTTCCTGCTGTTGTTTCAAAGAGAATAATAGCATTATCTGTTATTTTTGACTTGCACACAGTAAACTTCCAGACGGGAATGGTCATCTTCATTGTGGCTTCATACTCCTACCTTGCTGTTATACCAGGGAAGTGAACTGGCAGAAAGTGATTCCTTTTTGTAAGGATATCATCTTGCTTGCTTCACTCCTTGAGCTTACTGAAAAAGATAAGCAGGGTCCTTTTGACCAGCATCTTGTCAGGAAATGCTGGTTTTTGAGGGAGGGAATAACAATGTGTGACCAAAGACAAGAGAAGCCCTTAATGTTAGTGCCTAAGGAGTTGCATTGCATTAGCTCCATCATCCCCACTTTCTCCGTCACGTTGAGCATTTTCAAACTAAATTCCTTTACTTGGATTTTCCCAGACTATTGTACATATGAACTTATTAGCTAAAACTCATAGTGTTAAAAACTCTTAAGAAGGAAGAATTTTTAAGAGGCAATTTTAAGTGTTCTAATTTTATATCAGTGTACATTTTATTGTATCTGCTCGTATCTCGTAACATTAAATCTATTTCTTGCATATGAAGAATATAATTGAAAGAAATTTTAAGCTTCAGATTCTGCAGAATTAATGTTTTGGCACTCAGTCCAAATGTCTACAAATTCTAAATGAGCACTCCTAGAAGTTATGCTGCTGTACCAAATATCCATGTGATAGTCTGGGATGTAGTTTGGGTAACTATGAATACCATAGCAATCCTTCAAACAAACAAACACACAAAGTCCAAAGAAATAACAGCTTAGAAAATCAGCATGGTAAACTTCTTCAAAAATTTTTTTTAAGTAAACTAGGAACGTGTGTTCTGTATTGTCCTAATTGAAAAACAAAGGTCTGGCAACTTTATTCTTTGAAATACTGGAATGACCCAAAGGCTTGGAATTGAGATTTGATATTGGCAGGAAAGTGACCTGCCTGTTGAGCATGTGCTTGTTATTTCTGTGAAAAATCTACATATTTAACCAAGGTTTAATCCTTTTGGGAATAACTCTTAGTATGATCTCTGCTTGCTAGATTTAAAAAGCAAAATCTTTGGCAATTGTCTTCCCAAGTATTTCCATAACCTCTCTCCACCTGAAGTATGTGCATACGAGCTCCACTGAGCTGTTGCATGCTCTCTGTCCCCTCACAGGTCTCAGTGTGACTGGACTGCAGATACTCTGGCAGAATGAATTGAGAAATCTTTAACTGCTATAGAAGGTAATTCAGCTGAACCCAGCAGGCTCAGAAAGGCAGTTCCATTTACTAGGGCTTGAGGATGATAAAAAGTTAGTAAAAGGAGTGACATCTTGAGACGATCACAGCTGTCTCTGAAGTGTTTGACCACATCTAGGGAACCCAGGTAGGTGAATTTCTTGGTTCCAGAGTTCACTTTATCTGTCAGCTGTGCAGCTTAGCTGTCCCATTCCATGGCTGCAGAACCAAAGGAATGTTGGCTTTGTGGTCATTGCAGGTCACAGGTCTGTGTGTTAAAATTTAAAAAATAGCAGCTTCATTTCACTTGCTCAGCAGGGAACTGTAGATTTGCCCCCCAATTTTTATCCTGCGGTATTAGCATAAAAGGTTATGAACCTACATTTTGGATGTGGCTAGCATGAAAAAAGTGCAGTGTGTGAAAGGTTGGCCTTATTTGATATTACCAGCAGTTAATGGTTACAAAGTGTTTGCAGTTACTCAACCTTTTCACCTGCTGCTAAGAGAGTTAAGAGACATGACAGTTAAATCTGATTATAATGGTTTAAAGGATGTGTTTTGTCCAAGGCATTCTGGAAAACTACTGAATTGCAAAAGTTCTGAACTTGCTTTGTCTTTGTGAGTTAGAGATTTTTCTTTACAGGATCAAATTTATGTCTGAACCATCTTATATGAGTTACTGGTAGCTGTATAAATGAATTATTTTCAATCATTTAGCATTAATTCTATTCTCTGTAATTCCTGTCACTCCTTGATATAGTTATTAAATAAGTATGAAGTGTAATGATTTTAATTTTACAGAAATCCTGAGTAATTTAGGATTTTTCTAAGAATCCAGATGTTTGAAAAAAACATTTTTTAAAAGAAACAATTCACTGGGAATTCAGTTTAATGTTGACCTTTCTCAAGCCTTTATCATCTTTAATGATTGAGATTTTTGCTGACTAATTTTTTGTGATTAGTCTGTTTAAATGTTGGGTTCCTGACTGCACTATGACTAAGAAGTCTGGATACTTGCGTCTTAAACTGAGATCAGAAAGAATTCATCATTCATACAAAACTATGCAGTGAAATAAATCTCGAGCAACATAATTCCAATAATCTCATAAGCACACATAAGTCCACATATAAAGCTACACGTGGAACTTGCAAAGGGGAGTCAAGAAGTTGTCTCTCACCTTGTGCTGTCTCCAGTGTCTGTCAAAAATTAGTGCAAATGACTGTTAAAAATACTGAATACAAAATCTTGGTTTAACTTACAGTTTGCACACAAATGACTATAGATGTCAAGTGCCACAAAGGAGAAAAAATCACTTCCTTTTAACTCCAGGTACTTGTTATTTTATGCTTTCATTTTTATTGACATAATATTTAGAATTAAATAATCTATGTGTAAACAATTCTTTTATGTTGATTATCTTTTTCTCCTGAGTCTACTGAATCTTTGCAAAGCCTGTGCAAGGATTCTATCATGCTCCTGAATATTAGGCTTATCTGCTAAGAACACTCTCCAGTTGTGCTAAAAAGTTTCTCAGTTCCTGTCAGTCCTGGGAAAATTTCTAATAACTCAAAATATTTTGGATAACTGACTTTCTGATAAATCAATGCCATAATTAAGCTCCAGTGAGTTTGCTGCATCCTTTGCATCTTGCTTATTAGATCTGCCCTTTTTTTAAAGCATCTTTTCAGTAACAGTGCATTTCCTGAAAACAGCAAGATGATTTATAATTTAAAAATGTGAAATTACTAATACATAATGTTGCTTAAAAAGAAATTAATGATTTGTCCTTTATATCAGTTGATCTGTATGGACAGTCTATTAGAAAATTATAAAATTATAAAGAAAATTATAAAGAAAATTATAAATTTATAAATAATTATAAAATTATTAGAAAATTATAAATTTCTCTCTCTGAAGAGACAGAAAAGGAAGGGGCTTTTTGCTTCTGCTTTTCTTTTTAAACATTCCACTTAGTGAGTAATTATTCCATGGTCCCCCTACTCCACTGTATAAGTATTCAAACAGCTTGATATATATTCCAATGAGAAATTAAGCAGGTTTTTTGTATGTTAATGGTAGTTTATGGTAGTGAGAACAGTTGTATTTTAAATATGCAGAAAATATAAAGCAGACTGTCTTAGTTTAGTGAAAAAAGTAGTACATGGACAATCCCATGCATTGCTGCCAAAAGCATGACTTATAAATGAATAAAAATAGTGTAAGTGTTGAATTCCATTCCTTGTTTTCCCTTGCAGAATGGGATGTTTTCTTTTTTGCATGACTGGCAGTGAAAGTGCATGAATTAAAAACCAAAAAAAACCCTAAAAAACAAGCAAACAAAACCAAACCCAAAATGAACCCCAAAAAAGAATTGCAGTTATTTCATAGAGCGGCTTCTGACTCATGGAGACCACAGTCTGAGAAGCTCTGATTGGAAAGGTTAGATTTTAACCAGCTGAATTTCATTGAAAACTTGGAGAATGAGAGAAATGGCAGTTACAACATAATTTATCTTGATAACCAGAGAGAGTCTTGCTTACCACATTCCCATAGTGCAAATATTTGTGTGACTAGGTTTTCTGGTTCTTTTTTTGCCTACTTTGAGTCCTTGACAGCTTTTCTGTGTGGCTTTCTAATGTGGATTTCTTCTGGGCTTTTCCTAGAGAAGTATTGAAGAACATGAGATAAGCACAAAGATTTTATTTCTCATGTTTTATTACCAGCTCCTCATTACCTTTACCTGCTGTATTATAAATGCACACACTGTGAGATAATACAAATAAAGACACAGCACATAACAGAGGTGTATAAAGCAGAGGTTCTAACTGAGGGGCATAATTTTGTACATGTGATTTGGGACTATGGAAAAAGAATTAGAAGTCTTGTTTAAAAGTTCAGAAATTACTCAGGATTTTGTGGAGTGTTTAATTCAGACGTTTTTATTTCAATTTGTTCAAGTCTAAAAGCTAGTTAAAGGACTTTGCAAAGGTATGTAATTTTGCCAGTGATCGATTGTGTAGAAGAATATATCTTAGATGTCAAAATAGATTAAAATTCATAATGGTTATATTTTAGTTTCATAAGCCTTTCAGAAAGTGAGAAACATCAAAAAAATTGGGTGAATGTGTGGTTTTGAATTTATTTTTAAGATATGAAAATGAATCTTTGAACAGCTATGGTATGTCAGGGACTTGAGTGGATAAAGAGGAAATAAGCCAACAGCAACAGAATATTGTGGGGGTTTTAAATATTATGTAAATAACACGTGCCATCTTTGAAGCAATGTTACAGGGTACATCAGAGATAGTCAGGACAGATTTGTAGTCACTGGTATTGTTCCCAGGGGAATTCTTTTCCACACTGCTGTAGTCCATGGCTGTGTGAGTGTCCCTGAGGCCCTCCATGAGTATCATCTCCTCCTGAGGAACAGCCATCCCAGGGAAGTGCAGGGGAAAGGACACCTGTATTCCCAAGGTCAGAACTGTTGCTGGCACAGATTCTGGGTTTTTTCTGACTGTAGCCACCATAAAGTACCACATTGTGTACACAGTAGCCACTTAAATCCAGTATACTCTCAAGAGACAAGATACTGTTATAAATTCTCACTACTAGAGAAAAAATGCTGTGCTAGGAGCACAGTGCTTTTCCTCAAGCTTCTCAGGAAATACTTTGTAGTTACTTTAGCACTGGAAGACCAACAATCAGATTATACAAACGTGTTTTACCAAGAAGCTAGGCAGGAAAGGTAGTCAGTGTCCCAAATTATTTTCTTATCAGGTTAGCTATCCCACATAGCTGTTCCGAACTCTACATTGACAAATTCCATTTTAGCAATCAAAAATTCCATTTTAGCAATCTGGAATTTGTCCCCTTCACTTCTGAAGCCAGATGAGAGGGAAGTGTCTGTATATTTCCAGTTACCAGAGAAATCTTTGTTTTACAGAAATCTTTAGAATTCTTTTATAATTTCCTTTCTATTGAATCCTTTCTTCTAAGATTTTTTTGAGGGGGGGTGGGAGGGTGGAGGGAATATTTTTAAAATTCCTGCTAATATAATTGTATCAAATGTAATATACTTTTATCAACATAATAATAATTAAATATTAGAATGGAGTAGAGAGGTATTGACAATAAAAGATTGAAAAACTATAAGACTTAATTTATATAAGAGGCCTACTAATTATTTACAGTGACCTTGATGTTATCAGAGATTCTCAATACAGAAATTGTAGCAGGAGTTGATATTTACAGGACACATATAGTACTTACTATCTTATATATTCCTTACAACACAATTCCCAGATGTTAGGAGGAACCAAAAGGGGAAAAAAAACCAAAAGAAAAATGTGCTCTTGTTTGGGATTTTTTATTGTTGGTTTTGAGGGGTTTTTTTAATGAAAAGGTAGAACTTTCCTTTTAAAAAGATGAAAAGTATAATAATAATAATAATAATAATAATAATAATAATAATAATAATAAAATAGCAGACTTGTTGAGGCAAACACATTGAAGTCATTCAGAAAAATAACTGCATGACATCATGGGAGAAAGATAGAACCAAAAAAGGCTAAGTTTTGTAGGCCAAATAGCCTCTATTCATTCCCAAAGAATTTGTCCTACTCACACAAGAATTGGGAGAAAAAAAGAAAGAAATAAAACCTTCATCCTTGGACGCTCACAAAACACAAGTATGTTGTCCCAGATAGAAAAGGGCAAAAAATAAAAAAAAAAAAAAAAAAAAAAAAAAAAAACCATGACTCTAATCAGGAATGCTTACTGAGAAATACTGACTTGCTGCTTAAAAAACCAGTTCAAGTTACTCCCAGTAATCCAAAGAACTCCTGGAGCCATTGTGAATCACTATATGCTTTTATTATCTAACATTTTCAACAAACTAATATTTGCATATTAAAGAATGATTTTTGACACATTTTCCTATCTTGATTGCTCAGAGCAGCAGGAAGAGTTTTACACCTTTATGAATTAGCAGGGTGATTCCCAGGCACTTGCTTGGCACTAGGAAATGTAAAAAACATGAGCTGCTCCACAAGCTGATGTGTGCCCTGTAGCTTATCCTGTTCTTAGGCAAATAATTGTGTTGTCTAACCCACATAGTTCATGAGGAAATGAAGCATTTGGGTTCAGAAGGCTTCCAGGACTAAAGTACTACCTAATGTCAGGTTTCATGCCCCTTGACATATCCAGGCTACTTGGAAATAAATGCTGTGCTAAATACCATGAGGTAAATCTTGCTCTTCTGCCACAGGCCTGTTTATCTGCCCTGCTTCTTTACCTGTCCTATTATTATTTTGTGGCTTTCTGTACTTCAAGGGCATCTGTCTCTGGACAGGTACCTCCTCCCTGCCTCTGTTGCCTCTACCTTGTCTAATGATGGCCAGTTGCCATCACTGCTCCTTCCCTCCTGTTGTTTGCAGTTTTCACACCATGTAGTTCAATCCATTATCTTAATAGAAATCTTATTTGTCCTTGAATGTGTGCAATATGCTTAAAAATGAGTATATTATCAAATTAACATATAAAACTCCTTGAAACTGATGTTTCTGAGGATGTTGTTAAGCTCATGCACTATGGTAGTCACAGCATTCTGTTTTTATTAAACAGAATGAAGGAGCTGCTCTTGTTGAGAAGAAAATGGAACAGCAAAAAAAAGGTGTCAGAAGTGTACAAAAGCAGGAAGGTACTATCTATAGGGAAGTGGCTGTGTTGTCTGAAAGCTGAAAAGGAACTCATTTAAATGGATATAGCTGGACAAGATTAGGATAGTTGGGTACCTTTTAGTGCACATATATAAGTAATCACAGTTATTTTCTTGAATTGTACTGGGGCTACCTTCAGAAGGTGGTCCATCTTAAAGTAGTGTTATTGTCATGCCAGAATGTAGTTTCCAGAAATAACACCTAAGGCTTCAGAGATATCTGATGCTTAAAAGTAGATTTGCTGGTTTCCTGGCGTATAGACTTTGATAAGCTTTATTGACAAAATAATGACATAGAGTATTTGAGACACTCTTAGCTTTGTGATTTAAAGCCAAACAACAGTAGTCCTAAAGTGCCAAAACACTGGGAAGGAAATGCCATTCTTAGAGGAGCTTACTTGGATCATGAAAATTGCTCTTTAGGACTATGCAGAATTTGAAGGCAGCAGACCAAATCAGACTAAAAATGTGGGTGTAATGCTGAGCAGTGCCATTTGAATGTTTTACAGTACTAATATGAGATTTCTAATCTTCTGGGCACAAGCTTTGCACCATGAAAAGATGGGATTACTGTTACCAATAATTTTGGTTCAATTTATTTATATGTATGTGTGGATTTAAAATCACAGTTGTACTGTGGCATGTGTATATCTTAGGTACTTCACATGTATTTTTCTAATGACAAAGTTTTAATGTTAAGGTTAAGGAACATTTCTCACTTGTGAAGGATGTGAGTCTAAACTTCTCAGCAATTTTTTTGGCGAGACAAGATGCATCCTTTATGTGACTTTTGGAGGGAGGTGAAGTGACATTACCCTACACACATTCAGATGAAAGCTGCATTTAGCTGCAAACTTGAAGAGTAAATGTTAGTCTAAAATAATTTTTTTGCTACTATTATGCTTACAAAAAATGTCCGTAGTAGCAATGTTGTTGCTGTGATAGTCTTCAATGCTGCATGATGTGCTACACAATACAAATTGGCCTACTGCCTGTAGGCTTACATTTGGTTTGCAGCTGTCTGTAGTTCTGCAGGATTGGTTCTAGGGAATTGCCAATTAAAACAGACAAACAAACAAACAAAAAACCTAGCATTAATTTCAGAGCTATGAGTTGTGTGTATTCGAACATCCATTTCTGATGGACCAGTTCCCAGGTAATTTCTGTGAGCTGATTGTTCTGATCCTTGCTCAACTCAGAAGATTAAGTTTTTATCTCTTCTGTAACAATGTTCTCACTCCACCTTTTTAAAAATTGGCTGTTTACTCTCAGTTAGTTACTCTAGAGTTCCTGAAGACTCAGTTCCCAGGGAATGGCCACTGTTTTTTTTCCCATAAAGAAGTAGTCACTTCTGGAAGGCAGCTTTTCTGCTTTCTTTTTCCCCCAGACTATACAGACAGTGCAGATTTAGATGAAAAATTTTATTGGCATATCTACAAAAAATCAATTCCCCCGAATCATGACAGTAAGGGTCCTGCTTCTTCTGCCTTGTTTTCTTACAATGGTAGAAGGCACTGAGAAAGTCTTCCAATCAGTATTTTATGCTGGCAGAGTCCTCTTTAGAAAGCCTGTGTGAAATACGCATCTGTGGTAGCAACTGAAAAAGGAAAGACCTTTTCTTTTGCACCATCCAGAAAGAATTCCACATCCTTGTTAAATTCACTCTAAAAATGTCACTGAACAAGCCTGCAGATTTACTTAGTAAATTATCATCTAAATCCGTTGAGCAAAGAAGTGTTTACTGTAATAGTCCAGAAATCTTTACAAATGTAATAGTTAATCCCTTACAATTCAGGCCCAACAAAAATGTGTGCCAGTATTACTTTCTCATAATTGAAGCATATTCATCTTTCTAAACAGATGAAATGCATTTGTCGTATTTATCAGGAGATCTAGGGAGAAAAACACTAAAGGTTCTACCTGAACCTTTAGTAAGAATAAGGGAGTTGTAGTGGGGTGTGAAAAAAGGAGTCATGACAATATTTTTTTTTCATGTAGATACAAGGAAACACCACCCACAAAGGTAATCAAGGTCTATATTGAGGAATATCTTTCAAAAACTTATGGTTCAGATTATTTCAATTGCCAGCACTTCAGAGCCTGATTCCCAAAATGAGAAAATGATACATGGAGAATAAATAGAAGAACATTCAGTGTTTCATTTTTTGGCATTATTAATACATTTTAGAGGGCACGTACTAGTGAAACTCAGAGCACAGCATTGGAATTTGGATTAAATTATATGTTTTATTTCTTCCAAAAGAGATAAATTAAAACAAATCCTGTGTGAGCTGGTTTGAGTTCAGCATTTCGCAATCAGTGCAGTTAAGTAAGCAATTGAACTAACCTATACACTATTTGTCAAATCTTTTCTTATAAACTAATGCATTTGAGTCCATAAAAAGCACTTCTTACTGTTATATTCCAAATGGTGTATGTGGTGATATATAAAATAAACATTCATAGAGAAAAACCACTTTTAGTTTTTATAGTTTGTAGATTGATGTTAAAGGGAAATCCAAAACTCCCTGCAAATTAATTTTAACCCGTAAGACCAGTAAAACAATGGCAAGTATGCGATCTGCCTCACAAAAAGATCGTTTAATATCTTCCCTGCTCTAAGAATTTGGTGTGGCCTTCAATCTCAAAGACAACTTCACCTGTTTGAAAGGTTGACTGAATTATCAAAACATGTCTTAGAATAAGAAGTTCAAGGTGTTATTTCTTTTATTTTTTAAAGCCATGTGCAGCTGTAAAGGTTTTGCTTCTATACATTGTAATAGAAGAGTTTTCACGTGACAGTATTATTGCAAAGGATTTTAGGCTTGAACTGATAGTGGATTTTTAAACCATTTTGAAGATTAGCAATATGAACAACATATTTTAATAATAATGCCATTAATAATATATTTGTTAATAAAGTGGAGAATTTTAAAATGGTTAGTAATAGCATAATATGAAACTGAATGTCATGGGGGATGGTCAAAAAGGAAGGAGACAGTGGAACACAAAGCTGCTACAGCATTATCCTGTTGGAGCTGTAAAGGGTAGTCAGGCATGTTAAAGACAATTAAAGGTTAAGAGGAAAAATGAAGAAACAACCCCATTTTAAAAGCATTTGATCAAATTAGATGTCTTTTACTATTGCAGACTACAAAGAACAGGTGAATTTTCCTGTAACTTAACTGCAGATACTACTTTTATTCAGGAATACAAATAATCTCTCTTTCAGTATGAAAATAAAAAATTGTAGAATAATCTAAGAAAAATAATTTGCTGTCATCCAGAAGCTAAGCAAGAAGTGAGTAACAGAATGGATTTGGGAACAACAAACCAAGTTAAGCAAGTTCGATTTCCCTCTTCAACAGGGCAGCAGCTCTTGTGAGTGAGGAATAGGCAGTTGTATATTTTAATTTTAATAAGGCTTTTGAAAAACGTCTCAAATAACATTCTCATAAACTATCTAGGGAAATGCAATCTAGGCATTGGATGTCATACATTGGCAACATTAAGGGCTGTATGCCAGATTGAATTTCCCTATCCAAATTATGTGATTAAGAACCTTGTGCAAGTTGTGAGATGTCACATCTCACACAAGATGCTTTGTGCTGGTAATGTCGCCTCTGTGAAATTCAGTGGCTTCTCACATGTGTCCCTGTGAGTGTGCAGTGAGCCCTGCTGTAAGGGCAGGCATGAGGGCAGAGACACAAACTGAGGATGAGAGCACTGTAACAAGCAATAGCTCAAAGAAGCTGAGCTCTGCCTGCTAGCCAGCTTTAGTAGCTCTCCTGATGGCAACTGGAAAGGCTACTGAAAACCCAGTATTTATGGAACATAGTCTCTTTTGAACAGGTGCAATGTAACTGTGCATCTGTCTTCTGGCCTTTCTTGCAGCAAGTCAAAATATGTACAAAAGTTTTTGTGTTACTCTTGCTGTAGATTTAGTGGTGGTTGAAAAGTACTCATAATATTATCAGCTGTGGAAACCTTTTGCTTCTTGGTCCATAGCAAGTGGAACTACTCAGCAGTGAAAATGTGAAGGGATGTATTTGGAACCAGTGCTGACAGCTTGAGAAATAACAGGTGATGATGAATGAGCACCAACAGCTAACTGTTCATTCTGTGCTAAACTGTCCAAAGCTTGGCTTGGAAGTACAAGAATTAATTAGCTGATGTCAGGAATAGAAGCACTGATCAGTAATTTACCACCTGGGCATATTCATGTCTGTTGAAGTTAGTGGATAGTGCTGATATCAGCAAGAGAGAGCAGGACTGATGCAAGCCAGGAAAGTAAGAGTGACCTGGCTCTCCTTCTGAGTTTTGTTTTGGAGGTAGATTAGTAGCAAATTTTCTGTCTGGTGAATGACTCTGGTCTGTTACTCATCAACTAAACAAGCCAACACAGAATTAAAACAAAGCAACTCTCCTGCAAATGAAGCAGAGTGTGGGTGCCAGCTGTGCTCAGCTCTTGCTCCAGAGTGAACCTGTCAGCCTGCACCTTCAGACAGTTGCTATCACTATACATCGGGAAGAGGATCAAAGAAAAGATATTGAGAACAACTCGGATAAAATCTTCTGGAGTCCAAATCCAAACACTTCTTTTATGTGGGAACAGCAAAAAAGTCTTTATGAAAAGTTGAAGAATATTTCCATAACAGTAAGGAGGAAGTATTCTTCTGTTTAGCACACCTTCATTCAGTCATTCACAGACTGTATTTTGTCCTGCATAACTTTAGGTGCTGGTTTGTGAATTCTGAGTGTAGTCATCTTAAGGTCTCCTGTCATCATCAGAAAGTTACTTTCAGAGCCAGTAACTTTTCAGTGCTCAGCCTTCTTAAAGTTTCAGTTGCCTATGGAAGTAGCATTCTTTCTGGCTTGGGGTCACTCCACAGCTGGAGCCAGTTACAGATGCCTTTGACTGTGTAAAATACCTCTGACACAAAGGGCTTCTGAGCTTCACTCCACACAAATGCAGCAGCTGTATTTCCCCTCAAGTCCCTCCTGTCTCAGAGGTATAGCAAGGAACAAGTGAGGGGATTGTAGCTAAAATGCATCATGGGCTGCATGTTCTCAGCTCTGGCTGTTCTGTGCCATTAGGGAACCTCTGCACAAGAATGAAAATCTGTGTTTGATTAGGTCTGCAGCAGAGAGACCCTTAGTCCATGGGATCATATCCTTGAGTATGGTTTGAAGTGTGGTGCTTAACAGGGTGTGTTTTGCTTCCTCGACCTGAAGAGAGGATTGGTCATGAGCAACATACAGACTACCTCAAAATTTATACCAGCTAGCACATGGCAGAGGTTTTGACTTGTCATCTTTGGGCATTATCTGTAATATTTTCTTTTTTTTTAGGTTTTTTTTTTCAGTTCGGCTATCAAGCGTCCACACGCTCTCCTCAACCAGCTTTTTGAGGTCTTCCTTCCTAATGATCAGTTTTCAGTCACTGTTAGGATAATTAACAAAAATGAATAGGAAAACTGGAAACTGTGAGTTTAATAATCATTAATATTATTATACTCTGGACTATGTTTATCTTTTTCCCTGGCTTATTTGTAGAAATAGTCTAAGTGGTGGCATACATGACATAATTTTAGTAAATTACAGCAAAGCAATTAGAGAATGAACTTAGTGTAGAAGCAGACATTTTTACTGCTATTTTCTGGACTTCTTTATACCGAATCAAATACTTGGTTTCATAATTAT
The DNA here is from genome assembly GCA_013398115.1 of Falcunculus frontatus. Taxonomy (NCBI): domain Eukaryota; kingdom Metazoa; phylum Chordata; class Aves; order Passeriformes; genus Falcunculus; species Falcunculus frontatus. The sequence goes on along the minus strand of VZRV01002476.1, from coordinate 1,299,664 downwards.
AGGTAATAAGAAAAAGATTGAAGAAACTAATGACCAAACAAATCATGTTTCATATTTGATCATTTAGATACAAAGACAAATTAAATTTCCTCTCATATGATGAAAATTGCATTAAAACTTGTTAATTACAGTAGCTCTTAGTTCCATAAGTATTGTATTTTTAAAAAGAAAGTTCAGTAAATTGGGTTAAAGTCTATGACAAGATGGTTTAAACTGCAGAGCTCACGTTGAGTGTGGCAAAGCATCCAGTGATGCAAAGGACCTTTTAAAGGAAGTTGTACTGTATTGATTTGTAGAGCTGTGAATTTAAGAATGAGTTGAATGGAGCTCATAGAAGTAGTAAGACTACACAGGGATGTTTTTATTTTGAGGGGTTTGGTAGGAATGTACTGAGGATGCACACAGAAAGAATAAGGGAGCAGTGCTATCTTCTACTGGGATTCCAGATATCTGCTGCAGAATATTAGGAACTGTTTTGGAAGCAAGGGCTTTTTGACACTTTTCTTAGGTGATCCAGACATTTCTTGATCCAATAAAGATGTGATCCTGTTCCATCTGCTCTAGGTGTACTTGCTTCAGCAGGGGCTACATGATCTCCAGAGATCCCTTCCAACCCCAGCTCTTCGGTGCTTCTATGTGACAAATGTCTGAGAGGGCCACCGTCCTGCCTAGCACAGCCAGCCACAGAGCAAAGAATGACTCTGCTAAGAAAAGCCAACATTTCATTAACCCATCAGGTGTAAAAGCATGAGGAAAGCAGAAAAGCTGTGCAAAGTACAACAAAGCTTTACTAGAAGACCCAAGAGGACTGTGGTAGAGGTGAAGAGAATATAGCCAGCCTTTATGAAATCATGGTTAACCAACATTGGGCTGAACAAGATAAAATGTGGGAACAGGAGTATACTGGTATGATCTGGCTTATTGACATACTTGTGTACAAATACCTTGACTAGCATGGGTAATTGTAATAACTTAAGTATCAAAAGTCCTAGCAAGAATTTGCTGCAAGACACTACAGTTAGTAACTCACATTTTAAAATGTTGATAAAACAACAGAAGTCAGCAAGACAGCTGTTTTTACAGGATGTTAAAGGATAGCTATTAAAACTTTTTGCCCTGCACATGAATATTTTGAACGATGCACATTACAGTTCTGTGCTTCCCTCCAAAGGTCTGTAGGCAATAAGATTTCTCTTTCCAAATGTTTTTTTTTTTCTTTAAAGAATGTGTGTTCATGATTAAACCAAGCTTGCTCTTCTACCTAATTTTTTAGAAAAGAACCATCTTTCTATTGGTGTATTAGAGAAATGAAGCTCCCTCCCCCTTTCACAGAAGATGGCACAATTCAGAAGAAGTTGTTTCAGAACATTCTCAGTTTAATTACAGGATCAGTGAACACAGCAACATTTTCTTGGCAACAGGTAGAAAAGCTGGCAGTTACTCAGTTTCTCTGGAGCAGTTTCTTGGCATTACATCCCTGCATTAGAAACTTGGATTTCATTTCTTACTTTTTTTTTCTGTTCCCCTGCTTCATTTCCTCTTTATCAGTTTTCTCCTAGTGGTACATAAAAATAACATGCTGCATTCTTTGTTATGAAGAAAAAATTAACTCATTTGCTTTTAAACTTCATAAACAGTAATGGAATGTGGTAAGAATCCTATGCATATATACATATGCATTATCTGATAAGAAATAGGTAGATAAGTGAAGATCATGAAGAAAAGTGTTGAATGTTAAACTGATCAATTGCCATTGCTGAACTTATATCTAAAAATATATTACATGCATATGAAAAAAATCAGTTAGGTTTAGAATGTAAATCTACTGGTACATCAGGCAAGAGAAAACCCTTAGGGTAGAAACAGAGAACAGCCACCAGCAGTACTTGTGACTTATGGTAGTGTTTAATCGCTGTAGCCTCACTGCCTCACTGCCCTACGAAGTTCATATCTATTGATCACTGCATATATTAAGTTGAATTTAATACTTGGAAGTAGGTATCATATATTACGAGCAGTATTTTTCAGAGAAAATCTATTGTTCTCCTTCCTTTGTACCCTTGAGAGACTAAACAAAATAAGAGATGTAACTGCTGAGTGAAAAGAAAGGTGGTGTAAGCCCTGTGTATCTTTACTTTTCTATACTTTAATATAGTCATACACAGAGAATATGAAGAATTAATCAACAGTCTGCACTGGATCAATGATGGAGCTCTCTGGGCAAAGATGAGCCATAAAGAACACTTAATAGTAACGGATAGAAGTTTTAGGAAATTATTTGTATACATGTCTAGCATTCAAAACCATCTCACTTTTTGCTATATACTTACCTTTATTTTTATCACTGTTGCTTTTAATGCAATCTCAAATCAGTTTTATTAATAATTTTCTCTTTGTAAAGAAAAAGTATTTTTGCTCAGATACATCATTATTTTTGTGTTTTTACAGCATATGGAAGATATGAAGAGATTCTTTGTGGACCACGCCATGCCTGTACTCTGGCTTTATAATTTTAGTTTGTTTTTGTAACTCTGCACAAGCTCATTTCATCCAAAGGAAAAAACCAGCATCGGAAATGTTTCTTTTCTGTCGTCCTTTCCGCTTACTTAATGCCATTGTACAACAGTAATTGAACGTGGCTCCCATTACTGATCCGCATCATGTCCATTGTCACGTCTCGAAACAGTTTCTGGTTCTACAGTTTCTAGGACTGGAAGGAGTACCAAGATAAGGTAATTTTTTCAATTTTTTTTTTTGTCTTAGTAATTTTGCCCCAGTGCCAAAGTAAAATATTTAAATTCCTATTTTGAGGTCTGCAAATCAGAAAGTAGGGCAGTACTTTATTAGGTTAAGATGTTATGCTGTGTTTTGTTGAATGCAGAGCTTTAGAGTTGGGGTTTTTAAATATGAATTGTGAAACAGTTTCTGCACATTTGTACCCTTCCATAAAAACAAACCGAAATATTTTCAGAGGCAGTGAGGACCAGGACAAAAAGAGTTAACAATCAAACAGTACAGCTTCTGGAGAACTTTAAACTTGTCCTCTAAACACTCAGCACAGTGGTAGCCTACAATTTTAGTTTAAATTTTTCTATGATGCTATGAAGTGTTTACAAGACTTTGCAGTGTTTTTCACCAAGTCTGGAAAAAATTCGTTGAAGTTTTTTCCAAAAGTGTTGATTATCTGTGTGTAGCTCTCACGTAAGTGGCTTGAGCTTATCCCTAATAAATAATGTTTTTTAAGACAGGGATGGCATAGATCTCTACCCACAGATGCTAGATTTTCTGCATAATTTCTGTATACTGTAGTCTGTCAGGAAAACAGTTAATAGAACTAGAGAATGTTTCTTTTTCTGCAGAGACACCTTCATTCTGGACCAAGATTCTGTTTATCTGATTACGTACATAGAAAATATTAAATTCAATGCTCAGTACCCTGTGTCTTCAAATAGTTTATTGAATCAGGCTGGTATTACTTAGAGTCATTTCCTGAACCTGGGTGCTAAATTATGCAAGTCCTTGGGAGCAAGACTCATATTCAGCTATTCACTTGTTCAAGTATGTCACTAAATTGTGCCTCAAAAAAGGGCTGTACTGAACCTTTATGATATTTTTGTGCATTTTAAAAATTTGTAAACATCTACATAAAGTATCTGAATTTGATTTCAAAGGATGTGTGTGAAAAACACAAACTGGAATGTTATTCCACTGGTTTTAGTTCTTTTTCAGAACTCATTTGAGCACTTAAAGAAGAATTTTCTATTTAATGCTACTTTTAGTAGTACTCTTCTCAAATTTTAGTACTCTTCTCAAATATTCTTTCTTTGGAAAGAATATTAAAGATGGATTTGCTCTTTTCATCTTGTTCCTTTTCCTCTTGACTGCGTTCTTACACTACAGTTTATATAATGATAAATATGAGAGTAACTCCTGGTGATCTTGACTCACTTTTTATGATAAATATGAGTAACCACTAATTATTTTGACTCACTTCTGATTTCCTTTCAGGGCTTTCTCCTTTTATTTTCAGGCTTAATCACTGCTATTGTAAAAATATTTACTGTCTTCACAGAAGTTCCCAAAGGATTTTTGACCATGACTTGGGTGTGTCTTATTATTCTTACATGTGTAATTGATCCACATATACATGTTGTTAATTAACTGCCAGTTAAGTGCAAATCTCCTTATTTTTTTCCAAATATAAAATACTCTCTTTTCCTATCATGCTGGGTCACACTTAAAATAGTGTTTGAGGAATTAACCCCATTTTTATTTAGTTATGCTTATTCTGATAAAAGATAAAAAAATATATTTTTGGTAGCTAAACTTAATAGGCTTTTAATTGTTCTACTTTTACTAGATTTAGTATCTAAATCTGGTGCAAGAATATGATTTTTTTTTCCTGAGGTGCCCAGGATCATCACATTTTCAGATTGAAAGCACTTAGAAGTCCAGACTTATTTCAGCAATTTTCTGTACGCTGAATCTAGAGTGAATATTCTGTTTCCACTTCCAAATGTTAAGAAATAGACTTTTTTCTTTTAAAAATCTTTCTCTTATTTATTCCTAACAGAATACTTACCTTATCACTGGTATTTACTATGACTACTCAATAGTGTGTGTCCTTCTGCAACTTTTGCAGAAGTTGTAAGTAGTTTATTTGCAGAGTAGAGGCTTACTATTAGTCTGGTTATCTTACAATTTTCTGATAATAAATGTGAGAAAAAAGCTTTTTCTGAACTGAAATTGTGGCCCTTTATAGCTTACTTTTGACCCATTCTCGTGCAGAAAGCAAGCAAATTTTCAGTTTGATTTATATTTTTCACAATTCTTTTCATATGCTGTTTTCTTTTAACTGAGTTGTATTATTGCCATTTACAATATCAACCCACATAAGAGTGAGGAATAGAGGACAGAAAGGAAAAGTAAGAATAAACAACTTATAGTCTTAATAATTCTTAATTAGCTGCTGCTTTAGATCCTTTAAACATGGTGATAATTAATGTGGAAAGCTCTGGAAGCCTTCATAAGCTAGCTTGATCATCTGAAGAATGCCGGTACTTATTAGGGAAAGTTCATGATTCATACGCAAGGATTAAGCCAAGAGAATCTTGTGACCTAAGCAGCCTGGCTCTCCAGTGGTAAAAATGGGATTTTCTTATCTTACGAAAAATAATAATTGTGACAGACAGCAGGGATGGAAGCAGACAGGACACGTTTGGTTTGGGAGCGAGCAACACGAGTGGTGCAGGGACATCGCTGTTTTGGCTCATTGCTGGTACCATGATAGAAATATAAACTGCAGCACACAAAGTGTTCCACAGGGATGAATCAGAACATTCCTGAGAAATGGTAGTGAGGAGAATTGTAACATGAAATGTGAGGGCGTTTTATGTTCAACATCTGAGTTATCCTTAAGAAATTTTGAGTCATTTGCCTGATTGCTCTTCCCTGGGTACTAAGCACTTAAACCCAAACACATGAACATTTGTCACAGTGTGGTAGGTGGACAATACTGGATGTAAGATTTGGAGGGATGACATGAAATCTAATCCTATTTCCAGTAGTAAATATTGACTTGACAGAGTCAGTCAGCTTCAATACTTCAATTTCCACAACTGAGTTAATAATTTAAATTTTGATCTGTATGTTTAGAGCCTTGAAAAGGTCTTTGAAATATGAATAATAAGGGATGCACAGCATAAGTGAGCATTGCAAACCAGCTCCCTGAGACAGTCACATAAACACACTATCATTTTGCAGAGCTCATTGATATAAACAATGTTGGTTATTTTTATATGCCTTGCCACCTCTATTCTTCTCTCCTTTTTTTAGTGCTCTATCTCACTCTATTTGACAAATTGGAGGGGAAAATGAAAGTACAAAAGCTGTAACCGTCATTACTTTTTAACTGGAATCTGCATTCACAAGCATGAGAAAAGTAAACCACATATTGCTTTCATTTCCTTTTAAGAACGGATGAATATCAGCAGGCAAAAATGTAATCATCGTATATAACTGATGATCCTCTTGGCTTCTTTAAAAACCATGCTGGCAAATTCCTTAACCTTCCCAATGCTGAGATTTCTGGCAGGCATTGAGGGTTTCAGTGGTAGCTTTTGTGGGAACTGCAGAGGTGGGGTCACAGCGAACTCCTTTTTGTGCAGTCTTGTATCGTACAAAGCAGTTACAAGGAATGATGCTGTAAGGGACATACACAGGCAGGCCACTCACTTTAATATTGCATCGGGGTTGGTTTGAGTTCTGTGGAGGAAATACGTTTAAAGCTTCTTGAAAAGAGATGATTTGTAAGAAAAATTTTCCATCATTACATTCCTGTGCTTAGTCGCGACATCTCACATTTCTGTGTATTCACACCTTCCTTTGCCATCCTGTTGGGTTGTGGTTGAAATAAAAAAGTCATACAATGAAAAAGTGTAATCCATAGCAGTACATACAGTAAATTCCATTACTACTGTAAATTATATCTATTAGGTAGAGATGTCTTATTTACTAGCATTTATTCCTATAATCATTATATGTGCAAGAAGGTGTCTGCCCCAGACAAAAGTGGGACGTTTGTGAGGATTATATAGTCTTTCAGAAATCTTTACAGTTTGTATTGGGAAAAGTATTTCATTCATGTTTTATTCTCATTCCAAAGTTATACTCATTGTGATATCTAAATATACATAATATACATAATCCTGACATTTGCACGGACACAAATTACCTCAGTTTTCAACCTAGCTTTAAATAACAGATAGAATATTTTACCCGTGAGAAAAGAATAAGCAAAACAAGGATTATGACAAAATTTAGATATTTTAATTTTCCCATAAGCACTGTAAAACAATAGCAAAATATACTTTATTTTCTGTTGAGTAAAAGGAATAAAAATTCCTCAGTTCTACATGGCATTGTATCCAGGCAGTCCAGTTCCTTTGTGGAGTTCCATAGTGATCATGTTCGATGAAGATGACAGAGCTTCTTGAAAAAGCAGAGTTGGCACAGGGAAGAATAACACATTTATATATCACAAATAAAGAACTACTTCTACAGTGTTAGACAGGTTTAGGATTTCAATTTTGGAGCCAAAGCCATCTCTATACTTATTGTCTTCTTCTTTATGAGTATTGCCACTATCCATAATTCAAAATGATAAAGGATTTCTTCATAATAGGAAATGGGCTGAACAACTCAATTTTACAAATACCTGGAAAATAGAGATTATTGTAAAAACAATGCTGCATTTTGCTGAGTTTTAGCTTGCAGTATTTATTTTGACAACCTTTAAAAATTTCATGTAAGTAACTGAAACTCAGTCTTTAGCAACATTTTAGGAATGTGGTGTATGGACTCTGTAAATTCCACCAATGCCCTTAAATTCCACAGAGTGGGGTTCCCCACAGAGTGCTCTGCAGCAAGCTTGTATCAGAGAACAGCTATTTGCTAAATCTTTCTAAATATAAGTAAATTGGGCATTTTTGTTAGCAGTAGTTAATTTGAACAATCTCATTGTAATGTGTCTTAATTAGGAGATCCCTGTTTTTCCCAACTATAAGCCATTTTTAAATATCAAACCCATCTAGGTTTACAAAGTTCTGACATAAGGCTGAAAAGCATTTTTTCAAATGGAGCAGATTTCATTACTAAATCGAACCTTCCCACAAACAGAACAGATAGCAGAAACAATAATAACACATCCATAAGACTTTCATTAAAAGCTGACATAGATATAACAATGATAAGTAAAGTCATGTGGTTATTTAAATAGACTTTTCAGAGTATAAATATTTTTCACAATGAAATTATAGTGAAGTCTCTCAGAAAATTGTTGTAAAGCTGATTTTCTTGTAAAAGTGAGAGAGATCTCTGCAGTATTTATATACTCCTACACATGATAAATGGTGTCAGTGCTGTCTTTTTTATTATCATGCCTTTCCTACAGTATTTGTGACATTAGAGGATTAATAGTATTGGCTGCAGTCAAATCGAGTGCAGAGAGCACCATGAAGGCTTCTCCCTATGTATTTTAGCTAAACTTTTGCATTTTAGGAGAGGCTCTTAGGCTAACAACAGCGTTTGCCTTTTCCAGTAAATCCTTAAAAGATTTTCTATTGCAGTTTTTCCATGCTGGTAAAGACTTGAGGAATTTTGATGGACTTGTGTATGTGTACTTCTTTGTTTTGGTGAATAAGAGGTTGTCACAATTAATTCAAGCTAGTGAGGATTTTTCCAGAAAACTTCAAGAATTAAAAGACCTTATAGCAAACTTAACAAAGTTGTTTTCTGTCACTAAGCACTAGTGATTCATGTAGGTCGTTGTTTAAGGTGGCTGCACTGAAAATGTGCTTTTTACATTACTCACTATAGTCAAGCACTTGCTTTAAGGATAAAACCTTATGCTACATGTAAAAATCCATTCTATGATAGGGAGTAAGAGTTACATTAATCATGGGTGTTAAGAAGAGTGTAAATATTGAGTGAAAATGTATATTTATATAATTGAAACTTGGAATCAATTATTTGTTGTGCAAAGTATGAAATAACACCTGCAAGCAATACATCTGAATGTAAGTTTTAAGGACAAAATATAGTTTTCCAAGATGGTTTCTGGATTATGCTACTCATTTGATAGTGTTCTGCAGCTCCAAGCAAGTACATGAGATGTGTCTCTGGGATAACATCACAACAGCTCATTATTTGGTCCAACTACTGGAATAATGTAAAAATAATTTTCCAGTTATCAGGCAACATGCTTTTTTATAACAAAGTCAAGCAGTTTCCTTCTTGCTGAGGTCACAGCCCGGCCCAGACTGTGTTTGGTGTGAAGGGATGTACAGACACACAGCCATGGGACACTTCGCCCTCACACACACAAATTCTCATTACTGTGGCAACTCCCGCTGCAGCAAAGGAGCTTGTTTAAATGCGGAATTAAGCATAGGATTTATGGTTAATTTGTTGTGCCCTCTCCTGCTAAACCAACAGGAGTATTCCAGAGGAATGAGTACAAAGAAATTGCCAGTAGTAATATCTAGAAGGTCATCATCCTTATTTATTCAGTGTGTTAATCCAGCTATCAGAGTCTGTGTTCCAGAGAGAACCTCCTCCGGGACAGGCACCAGCCATTTTTATAAATCAGCATTTACAGGCTCCAGTGTTTAATCACTCTGCATTTAATAGGAGAGAGAACCTTCCTTGTTCAGCATAGTTTTACAAATTGGGATTTTAGTTTTATGAATACAGCAAAAACTTTTCACTTTGGTAAATAATTAGGCATGAAAATGTTGGCATGGATAATTCCTTCACTTTTGTACTGGTTTCACATACTTCAAACTTACTACTTCTCCAGATTCCACATGAATCATGGCCAAAATCTCTCAAGTTTCATGTTATTACCTGTCACCAGTACTATTTGCTGTGTTGAAATGAAATCAAAATCAGCCCAGGCACACTGAATGTGTTAAAGGGAATTTGATCCCGGTTTCCAGTTGATTTAAAAGCAAAACAGCCTATTCAAATCAAGACTCTTTTCATAGACTGAGATTTGGTTTTTAATTCACACCAATCTATGTGACACCCATGATTTATAAAAGTGATTTTAGGGTGAAATATAGAAATAGGCACTCAGACTTTTCTGTCAAAAGAACATTTTGCTGTATTTCATTAGAAGCAAATAGTCTTTTAAAAATCTATTGATTTGAAGGTATGCTACAATTACGGTTGTGCAGATCAGTTTCTGATTTCAAACTCTTGTAGAGATGTCAGGTAACAGAGACACCTGTTTTTGCTGTTCTTGATTTTCAGTAGGGATTCTCTAATTCAAGAAATTCAATCGTTTCATTATAACTTACACCACGGGGATCTTTACAACACAATGTTTCGTGTACACTCTTATACTGTAGAAAGTTTTATCAGTATGATAATAATGACATAAAAATCTTACTGCCAGTAATTTTACCGAGGCAATTACTAACTGCTTTGTCATTTAGACTTTATCTTTGATCATGTTACTTCTTGTGAGTCAAATGTCTGGTTGCTTTATTTTTTATGTGATATTAGCCTTGTCTAGTACAATTTAGAATGTGTTTATAGGTGGAAATTATTTCTGCGTGATAAATGCATGATGTTTTCTATATTCATGCTCAATTTTCTCTTGTCATATAGAGTATCTGTAGGTTGCAGGAATAGATTTGTGCAGTTTATAAAGTGGTATCATAAATAGAGTAGGCAGCCACAATGAGACAATAATAGAATACTCCTTTTTTTCAGGATTTCTTCTGATCTTGTATGTAAGAAAAATAATGTGCTGACTTTTCATTTTTTAAGCCTCTAAGGAACATAGTGACTTCAAGGATAATTAATCCCTCCTTACTTTGGGTGTCTAAAATCTAGCGACCATGATGAACAAGAAGACTGTTTATCAGTGAAGAGTAATGGATGCTGTCAAGGAGTTATTCATCCTCTCACATGATAAGCATCTAAGGTAGGTAGGACTCAAAAAGGAATTTGCTGAGTTTTGAAAGATTCTACTCTGAATCTGAATTTACCTCCAAAACCAGACACCATCTTTAGGGGGTTTAAGCTGTTAAGTAACCCTACAATCATTAAAATGTGGGTTTTATAGAAAAGGGGTATTTCCTTTGCATCTACTAAAGCAATCCATAAGTGTGTATAGAAGATACCATATATATAAATAGGTACTGGTTAGGTCTTGCTCCTTAAATGATCATTTGTTGCCAGGAGGCAGAACCAGGTACAATACATTACCTGCATTCTGAAGTGCCTGCTCATTATTTTAATCACTTACACTTCGACCTTGGCTAAAAACAATCAATATGGCTGTAAATCTAAAAATTAAGTAGAAGTAGATATTTCATTTATAGGAATACAGATGAGGTATTTCCCATATTATCAAAAATCATTTAATAAAGATTTATTAAATTTTTAAAATTTGTTACTTCACTAAGAGCTAAACTAGTCATGCTCTGTAGGACTACTTTCTAGTACTCTACTCAGTTTATACTCCTCTGTAAGGAACTTACCATTCAGCTCTGTAGTATTTTTTTTTCCACAGAGGAGGACTATATTCTTTCAATTCCATTCATCTTTACATTCCATTTGCTGCTTTACTAGGATTAACAAAGCGTTCCAAGTATTTTAACAGGAAAGTAATACATTCACAAAAATTCTCATTAAAGTCCTTATCTTCAAGTTACAAAAGACTGCACTTTTTAATGATTACAAACCACATACTGAAGCAGCACATACTTAGAGAAGGATTCTGACAGGACTTTGGTTGGATAGATTTGGGAAGATCCTTCTCTTTGCTACCACATTCTTGTGTCTTGGAGCTCTTTTACTGCAGTAATAAAGACTGAATTACTACTCAGGGACATAATATGTGTTTATCAATGCCTAACTAACACATCTGTTATTAAAACAATTCCAATATGGAAAAGTACAGTTTTAAATGTAGAGGATCAAATTATGTTTGGGTTTGTATGAGGTAAGGCTACAAATATAACTAAATAGTACCTTTGCATCAAAGGTTTATTGCCTTGCAAGATTTATGTCTCTTTCATGAAAATCTGTGAGGATTCTTAATTCATACTGTATTATTTTTAAAATTCAGAAGGAACTCTATGTAATTGTAATCAGTACTGGAATACGTGATGTAAGAGCAGAGGAGGTGCATTATCAGCAGAGATAAACACCAGAGCTTGTTGGGATGAATTCCTGTGCAGTATTCATGGTGCACCACCTCAGAGCCTTTACTTCAGAACAGTTTATCTACCTCCAAATAAACAGAATTCCCTACAACACATTCTGAAATGAGGAGTTTCAGAATCAGGGCCTGCTCCCAATATGCATCCTCTGGAAAAAAAAAATACTGCTGGCCTGTTGTTTTAAATGAAGGGGCCCTTGAAGTGCCTTTGTAGATTACTTTTGCAATGAGGTAGGACACCCAACCTAACCTAATAGAACCTGATTTTAAAAGTTTAAAAAATCTGCTTTAGGCAGGAAAATGAACCTAAAGTGATAGATAAAGTGATAGATCAGTGATGTTTTATGATATATGAGCTTTATTTTACCCTAAACATTAAACATTATTCCATCAGACCCAATTTAGGACAATGTTACCAAACAATATTCTCTTCCATTTTATCTTAGTTTTATTAGCTCCTTACAGCACAAACTAAGCAAAATATTTTTAAATCTCAGAAGACAAATACTATCTGTCTGTTTTCTGTGCTTGCCATATGTGATCTATTCATCTTAGGAAATACCCTCAGCTAAGCTGTTGGTGTGAATTTGAAAGACAGTTGATTCTTTAAGCAGTGTGATGCTCCTGCGGGCAGCCAGGCAGCTCATCTGGGGCATTTCTTCTTGTTCCTGCATTCTCACAGGTTACTATTTATGATACGGGCCTGCATAAATTCCCTTGATCCACAGCTAAAAAGCCAGTGGAATGATGATCCATTAGTATCCTGCTTTCTTCATGCCACAGTCAAGGTACTGGAGTTTCGTAAGATGTGCTACCTGCTGGCTATCACAATATAGACTATGACAAAACAGATATCTGCCCATTATCACGATACAAAGGCCTGCTGCTGTGAAATACCACACACTTTGGGGGAATTTCATTGCATTGCGAGAAGCTTTTAACTCCACAAAAAACTTAAATTGAAATGTACACCTTATAGACCGTCTTCCCAGACTGCTCACATTCTGAATCTTTTAGAGCTGCTCTTAGCACCAGTTGCTTAATAGTGGAACTGTCTCCTATATCAAGAGACCTCTAATTTTAGTGTCCTGTTTTACAAAGGCCATATCCCACACCTGAATTAACATGTACGTGTCACTGTCTGGTCTGTTGTCTAAGTTTTAATATTCTGGATTGGATAATCAGAAGAAGCCAGAATAATCAACTAAATATGTGAATTTAACAAATAACTGATTGAAAAATAATTTATTAAATTATTGAACTTATTTAATTAATGGAAAATATCTAGCATGCCAATAGCAATACTTCTGTGCTGCTAGCCTCAGAGTAGTTTAATTTAAAAAATAATAACCCCTAGTTGACTAATATTAATATGGTGAATAAATATGCTACCAAGAAAACTGTTTATATTTTCAAGGAAGCCAAGCATCTGCACACAAACAATTTCTGTCTTGTAGCAGAATGTAATTCAGTGTCTTAGAATACAGAGGAAAAAAAGCCTCTGCTCTTTCTCCTTCAAAACAGACAGGAGTGTGTTTATTTTCACCAAATATCTGCATGTGTGACACTCTCTCCTGAGCATTCAGTTGCTGTAAAACTTTTTTATTCTTTTCCATAAACATCCTGCACATGCATCTCCCGTGACTGTGCCCTCAATAAAGGAGGAAGGAAGTCCTGAAAGACTGTCAGTATATTCAGTTGTGAGCTCCCAGTGGGAAGCCAAGGCAAAGGACACAATTCTTATACAATGGGCAAAGGTACCTACATTCCACAGTGCCAAGCAACCATCAAATCCAGAAGTTCCTAGTCCTTACCCTTGCCCTACTTCAGGCATCTGGGAATCATTGAAGTCTTGCAAATAACTGAAAATATTACCTGACTGGCCACTGATCACATCTTGCTAAAGTGTACATTTGATCTTATTCTAATTTTCTTGTCCCTTTTACCCCATATTGTGAGACAGGATATTAAAATAAGCTCTTCTTATGCCTTTGACAAAGTGTAACAACATTTGCCAGACAAAATGTCAGAATTTTCTCCTAAATGTGTTATTATTATTTCTCTAGAGCCATAAAAATTGGCATACCACAGATGTCAATGGTGCCTTAAAGTCTGTCTTAGTGGAGAAAGGGATTATGGAATAGTATGGTTACTTTTGTAAAGAAAAAAAATCAAAAAATTTCTAAAATAATTGTTCAATAAAATAAATGGTACAAAAAAGTCATTACAGTGTAGGATATAAGTCTCTTCCTGCAATCTAGGAAGACCTTTTCCTTATGTCTTTATCATCTGTCATTAATATACCCACATCCAGGTTTTGCCAGTAAACTCTGATCCTACATCACTGCCTTATCTCTTTGTTTTTCCTTGTTTATATTATACTGCATAGCCTTACAAAAAGGAAACTAAAAGTGACATTTGGGACATGTGGCAAGATTTTTAATATTTACTTTGGCACATCTTGGTTCAAATAGAGACTTGGTGACAATAGTCACCAAGAGTCAAACACTATCAATTTGTTGTAAGGCATATAGGCCTACATCAGAAAAATAATCAGGCAAAAATTTAATTAGGCGAGTGCTAAATCAAGGGCTACTTAAATACACCATATTTAGTTTTTAATAACCACAACAGACAAAAATATGGAAACAAGATCTCAACATCTACAGTAAATGTGAAAAGACACCGAGCAGAAGTGACTAAGTCACTAAACCAACTTCTGCCTCTTGTGCCATGACTTTTAACAGAGTTCCTTATGACTGTAGAATTTAGACTGCTACATCTGTATCACCTGAAAATACAGACCTACAGAGCAGTGGTGTAAGTTGTGCAAAGGAGGCAGACACATTGAGGAATTTACTACAAACAGTAAGAAAAATTGTCTATAGCAATGAAAGCTCCAGTCACTAAGAATAGAAACCCCTTTTTCAGCAGAACAGCTTTTGGCATTGACCAGTTATTTTTCATTTTTCAGCAGCACATCAGAACTTTCTACCACGTTTATCTCTTCCTCAAATGAACTAATAAACTCCTGATACAACTCTTAATACCCCTTATCAACTTGTCACGCATGGCAGTGTTTGTTAACTTGCAACAAGAAAATGTTTATCTTTTTGCTACAGTCAAAGCAAGCAGCAGAACTGAAAGTTGATGTAAGAAGCAGCTGGCAAGTGGCCTGCAGTCTAGACACTTTGTTTTACTCTTCTATTTTTTGTTCCCATGCCTTTTCTCAGCCCAAATTTTTCTGTATTCCTGATGCTAAAGATTGGCAATAATGATTTACAGCCTAAAAAGTATTCCAAAATAAGGCACAGCACCTTGAATTTATTATTTGTTCTTTCCAACCTTTTAACACCTGAGTGTTAAATACATACATCAGGACTGAGAGATGCAGAATCATCATACAGAACAGAAGCAAAGTCCCTGTCTCCCAAATATCTTTAAAACTCCATGTTTCTGCTGTAACACTGCCATAGTCTGGTGTGTTAGCATAAAATACTGAATTATTTTTAAATGTTCTGTCAGCAGAATAGGAAAAAACATTTTTCTGTTCTCTGTAAAAAGATGAAAATATATAAAAATGTCAATACCATCTAATATTGTGCTTCATTAGAAATGTTACAACTTTTTGTGCAATGAGATAAACTTGCTGTTAGAGGAATTGTAATACACTCTGCGGATTTGCTGTTCAAGGGTACTGCTCTGCTCCTATTAATTCCTAGTGAAATCAGTTAGAACTGTGTTGCTAAAGCTTGACTGTTTTGTTTGCCAACCATAGTTGTAGGCAGCTTTTCAGTTCCATTATTAACAATGATAAAGGAAATTCTCTGAGGGAGTTGGGTGAGATGAAACTCAAGATGCAGCAGTTCACCATCTCATGCTATCTTGTGGGTGACATCTGAGAAAAAGTCAGTGAAACCATAAAATGTCAATAATAGAAGTGCGGTGTGCTGTGCTTGCTGAGCAGCCGCAGCTGCAGTACAAAGGACAGAGGCACAGGGCGGCCCCGCGGGAGGGACTGGTGTCCCCCAGGTCCCGCCGGGCGCTGCCAGGCACGGCCCCAGTCCCCTGGGGTGTGCTGTGACAGCCTGGCAAAGGTGGCCTTTGGGACGCTGCCTCCACCCTGGCACGGCGGTCCTGCTTTACACGAAAATCCAGAGGCTTGAGTTGCCTAATTGGTGTCATTTTTCCACTCACACAACCCCCTCCGGGATGTTTGCAAGGGGTGTTATCAGGAAACTGCAGCTGTGGCTCCGTCTTTACTTCCTGGCAGGAGGAGTTACCTCTGGGTTTGGGTGGGTTTTTTGACTTCTTGGAACTTTCTGTTTATTAACTGGATAATCTGGAAAGGAGGAGATAGGAATAGAGCTGGTACAGAAAGATACTGTGTTAAGGCCAGAGCTGACTATTCCAGATCAAAACTCATTCTGGAATGAGGTGGCAGCTGTACTGCTCCCTCTGACAGGTGAAGTGCTGGCACAGGCACCACCTGACCCCACTTAGGCTCTGGTCAGGACATTTGGCCCCTCCCTCTCACTGGCCAGAGGGCAAATCAGGGCCTAGACCTCGAATCCAGAACCTCCTGCTGCAACATTCATCTCCTGATGCTCAAACTGGAACCAGAACTCTGTAGTTTTCATTTCAGATATGTTCTAAGAAGAGGTTTGTTTCCTTTTTTTGGTTTTAGATACACCCAGAGTTTTAAAAGAATAAAATTGTGACATTCTGGTATAAGTTAGAATAACTATAAGATGATTTTATACAAATTATCAAGGAACTAAATCTAGATTATTTGAATATGAGCCCAGACCATGTCACAAAGTCTATGTTTGATTCATACTACAGTCTGGGGATCTTGTGGGCTCACTCAAGTCTCCATATTGCCAACTGCAGTCATGGGATAATTTTGTTATGGATTAGTTCAGCACTCCAAAAATGACTAGCACAGATTCCTTGGCTTCATATAGGAATATCTTATTGCTTCCTCTGAATCAAAATTAACCTGCTGCAATCTTGTTTGGTATTTACGCTGTTCTCACAGTTGAGATTTCCAAAAGCCTCAGACAGCAGTCATAGCAAGGCCGTAGATTTGGCTTTTAAAGGAATATACAAAATACAATTTGTCTGTGGAAAAGTGAGGAAAATTTTGATGTAGATTTTCCTTAAAAAAAAAAACAACCCAAGCCCCAGTAGTCAACAAAAAAAAAAATTTAGTTAAGAATTCCAGTTTCTCAGTTGATTATTTATTGGGTAATATCACCTGTTAAGTTGAACTACTGAATAAATTAATCCTCTCCAAATATTTCAGCTTCTATTTTAATTTCTGAAGTATAAAATAGGTCATATCTTGATGAAAGCCTGATTATAAAATATGTGGTTTCTTTTAATGATTTTTATTCACTTTCATTGATTCCTTGTATTGCTACAGTGTATGCACACAGTTTTCTTCCAGCTATAGCTGAAATTATGTCAGCCATGGACTTCATAGCTGACATTTGCACTTGTTGATAATACAACGATAAAGATCCACTTTAGTCAGAATCTTGGCACTAATGACTTAAAAATGGGAATAAAATTGTTTGTGTACATTCAGAATTAACGAAAAATAAAACCATTTACACATCTTTAATCAGCTGTAAATGGCAACAAATTAACAAAGTCTGAAACAGTTTAATATAATTGAGAAATGTAGTAGTGGCCATTTATTGATGGAGTCTATTTTTGTATGCACTCCTGCTCCTGTAACAAGCATTCAGTGAAAAGATCCATTGCAGGCTGTGGTGACTCCTTCCTTCACCTTTGCTCCTCGCCACATTCTGGTGCTTTATTCTATAGACTTATTTACAGCATCTGGTTTCTCTCTTGCAGTTTCTACTCCTTTTGCTATTGCTCTTCCCTTTCCCACCTCTTTCTCTAGCCCAGTATGGAATTATCTGAGCTTTCCTGAGCAGCTCCTTGTGCCACAGCCCAGTGCTGCTGCCTGTGCTCGAAGCCTGGCTCTGGAGTCACCTCCCTACAGGTGACAGCACAGGAGCTGCACAAGGACCCCTCAGAATGGGCTGGAGCAGAACTGACACTCTCTTAATTCAGAAAGGAACTGGATCTAACACACTGGAAGTGAAATAACATAGCAAATAAATAAACACTATTAAGATGGATCAGCCAAGTTCTGTATTCTGAATAACATTTTAAATAGTGTACATACAGTTGGGGCAGTGTTCAAAACTTGAGATAAAAATGGGCTTATTCAATACATAAATGAGATTAGTGTCTCTTATTCAGCCTATTTAATAACTACATGTCTTTTCATCTGTTTTTGTTTATCTAGTATGAGCCTGTTGGTAATCACAAGAATTTTATATATCATAAAAAACTAAAATGCTGTTAATGCTTTTCCATTTTGTAAAAGAATCAAAGTATTCTTGTATTACTCATTTCTTGGCACATAAAAGATATTTAATATCTTTTCCACTGTAGAAATTCTACTTGAAAAATTACCTACTTGCTACTGTTCTAATTTTTAGAGCAATTTGTTGGTTCATGTTAATGTCTCTTGGCCCTATAATTAAAAGAAATCAAAATCCCTAAGAAGAGTCCAATATAAATCTATGCTTTGCTTATATTTAAGAAAACAACCAGAGAAAAAAATTATCTTTTACAAAATGTTTAATACTGAAACCTACTCACAGCCTATTCCCAAAGTGCTGTTAGCTTCAGTGGACAGTTTTACAGATGAGTTTTGCAGTCCTTCGTCTGGGGCTGTATCAGATCCAAAGATTTTTGTGACATACTATTTCCTACCAAAATGATTTAAATACTTAAAATAAACAATTTGAAGCAAATATTTGAATTCACAAGTTTAAGTATCTCAAACCATGTGCTTGACTCTCATTTTCTAATGCTTATTCTTCAGTGATAAAAATGTGTGGGAAAAAAAAAAGACAGTTGTATGTGAGGTGATTCCTATTAGATGTAAAAGGGACTGGAATATTGTGTTACTTGTTTTGATTCTGTTCCTTGAATTTAATCTCAGGGTTGCTAGGTCTAAGCTTATATTTTTCTTGAAAGTAGTGTCATACAATAAATATATTTTTACATATTTACAGAGCACACATTCATAAGGAATCTAACTTTTGCTATATGTATATAAGCAGGTGTAAATGCAAGAATCAGCTGTTCAATCAACAAGTTATTCGTGCAAGAAATTATATGAATGATTGCTTATGCTAGGAAAAAAAAATAATTCTGATATCCTTGAAAGATTAAATATAAGATGGTAACATAAGAAAAATAGAAAATTAGATCAGTTTTAATGCTCAAATCTATTACAGTATTCTTTACAAAGTATTGTGACCAGCATAGCCTCCAAAAGACTTTTACAAAAATCTCCACTCTGTTCATATTAAGTCTTCTGTATGAAGGTGATATAATTTGTATTTCAGGGAGTGCTCTCTTCATTGGTCCTTAATACTGCAGAACTCCAGAGAATATTTGCTGTTGCATGCTCTTTTTTTTAAGCATTTTCAATTAAATGCAGAGTCTTTACCTAGGAGTGTCACTTGGAAACAAAAAGAATGCTGAACATACACCTTGGCATGTTTAGAATAAAAATATGCAAAAAACCTTTATGAATAATATTAATAGCTCAATTAGTTTCATACCTTTTAAGTAACTGTAATTATAAGACAGCTGGATAAGCCTTAAGCCAGTCTGTGTTATACTTTCCATTTATGTCAGAAGTTACTAGGGATCATCTTGTGATCAGTAGTCCAAATAGGAACACTGAAATAGTGATATGAAAATTTGAAATTAATGTAATGACTGTGTTTTCTACTCTCTGTCTATACATTAATTTGAAGTGCTGTTGCATGTTGCAGTGTTTTGTGTTGAAGGACATAGGCCAGCGTGTTTTGACCTGTGAATACAATATTGTTCAACACGGCTCATTCTGTCCTTCCAGAAAGGAATTTTCTTGTCATTGTAGTATTTCTCTGGGCAGCGAAAGTTCTGAGCCTCAGTCATATCAGCAAGCCTGCTTTGTGACCTGTAGGACGTGACTTGACCTGTAAGATTTTTGCTGCATGAGAAATGAGACACACGCTTATAGCAGAATGAAGGTAAGCATCTCCCTGGAGATTAAACTTTAATATAAAAGTGGTTTGGTGAATCCACCCAGTTAGTTTCTTTCCTAGGTCACCAAATATTTTGAAGGCTATTTAAAGATATTAGTAGACACTGTCAGAGGGACCATGTGACACCATCTATAATTCCTTTTAAGCGAGTCAGTGAAGTCAAGAGTACATCTAACACAAAGCAGTGACAGTACTGTGTATGTCCCACACTCAGCTACTGAAATAAATGTTACCAGCACTGCACATGTCAAACTGATGATGTATTGCTCTGCAAGACCAAGACAACAACAAACCATGTTTACATGTGTATTTTCTGCCTTCTCCTTCCAGAACTGGAAGACTGCAGGCTCCAGGGGATCCTGCCACCTAGCAGGAATTAACTGTGCCTGGGAGATCCCTGGCCGTTTCTCCCATCACAGGAGGAGCCATAGAGCATGACTGCATTCCCAACTGGGCCATCCCGCCTTCCTCAGAAGCCTCAGCAAGAGGTACGGCCACACAAAGACCTTTTGAGTTGAGTAAGCATGGAATAGCTGACAAGCCACAATGTCTTCTTTAGGTTTAATAATAATTTCATTTTGAGACTGTATAAAAACATGATTTGAATACTTTGGTGCATTTAATTTAAACAAATGTACTGGAGAGATCTACACATTTGATAAATGGCCTGATGTGTATTTTCAAAAGCAGTAACTATTCTAAGTGAGGCTCAGTATGGCAGTCATTCAAGTTAGCTTGCAAAACATCTGTCATATTTTCAGAGACATAAATGCTAAATTCTTATGTAAAAAACCAAGTTAATTGTACCAAAAAAATGAAACTCTCACTCTTAAGCCAAAACAGATCCCTCTTCATAATCCCATGCAGTTATCAGCATGTCTCTTGGATTTATGACTTATGACATTTATTTACCAACAGGTGGTTGTGTATCTTGCCATTTATATTTTAAGCAACAGTAAACACAACTAAAAATAATATAAGACAAACAAAATAAAACTCAGTGGTGTTTTTAAAGGGTTTTTAGAGAAAAGCTGTTTTTATAAGCTAGGTCTTCAAGTAGTTCTCACCACGCCCAGCAACACAGAAGAATACTGCAAGAGCAATAAGGATTTTTAGGGGCATTATGATAGTGTAATGGAAACACATCTGCCCCCAAAAGTCCCTCATTTTCCCTGCGGTTAAGAGCCATGCAGGAAGTGGTGAATGCTGTGGAACATCAAGAATGAAACTATAAAGAAAAGATTTTTAAGTTAGAACAACTTTCCAACAATACTTCAGGATTCACCATTTTCTATTAGTCCATGGGATAGGAAAACTATAGTTTTTCAAGGATCCTCTAATTCATTTGCTCTGGAGATATAAAATGATTCTTTCCATGCAATAAAGTGAATTCTGAGGCAGCTACCTTAGAAATACTATCAGTATTGGGAAGCAAAAAACATTTTGCATGAAGCCCAGACAATACAGGACAATTTTTCTTCTTTCAGTTCTCCAAAAAAACCCAACAAAAAACAACCAAAAACAACCCACAAAAAACCAAAACAAAAACTCAGGATAATCATCATTAACTGTTGACCCGCATTTCTCATTTTTAAGGATACTTCAGTGATAGAGTGATCATTAGTTTATAGAAGAAAATGATACATAATAGAATTATAGAACATTTTTCATTTTAAAGAATTTTAAAATGTTTTCCAGTGACCTGTCTGTGCAGTTTTCCATACATATAGAAGGACCAGTCAGAGTAAAAATACAAAGAGGAATCCAAATTTAGTAGGCTGAATTATCCATATATATAAATATCCTTAGTAAAACAGGTAGCACATTAGAACTTTATGTTATGCCCATTCAATTGACATGCCCAATGAAAAGTTACCATTTTAAAATAATCCACACTGAATAACACCTAAGAAGCATATTCTTCACAGATTCTGGTAGCATAAAGCATAAAATATAATAATATTGTTGAAAAAAGTCAATGCTCAGTTCCTCACGTGAATTAATGTTATGTTCTGCGTAACACATTTGCCCTTTGTTCGTGTTAAAATATAAAAAATTAACTCAATTCTTTTTTCAGGTTCCAGAAATTTTAACATGATCTCACTTCCATTTTTCGTGGATGTAGGTCCAGTGAATTCAATGGAGATACTTCTGACTTACAGCAGCATCCAGACACCTACTGACAGAGGTGTGTGTGCTTTGTGTGATTTGAAATAGGCCTTTGATTACAAAAGAAAGCTTTAATACAAACAGCAGCAGCATCAAGCAAAAATCAAGATTTTGCTGACCATATAGAAATTTTTAACAGCAGCAATGTATAACAACTAGAAATGCCCCTTCAGTACAATTACTGCATTCACTTATTTTTCCTGATGCATCTGGGCCAGTCCTGAAACATCCTGAAATGATTTTTCTCACCTTGTCCTACAACCCTTTATACACGTCTTGTTGTAGATGACAGAACACATTTTATATTTTTGGGGGGCCGTGGGTGTGTTTTGTTTTAATTCTTGTCCTGACCTACAAACAAATGAAAAGTTTTACTTAAAAATTAGTGTCTAGATGTTATTTTATATTGGTTAATTTAGAAAGGCCACAATTGCAGTAAAAGGATTTGGACTGTCTGACTGAAGCTGAGATAGTTAAAATAGCAAAAATGCATCAATACTACTTTATACTGTTGAACTGTAGTCTCCCCCATTAACAGCTAAATTAAAATTAACAGTATTAACTGAAAAGATCAAAATAGTTTTGTTTAAAAGTTTTTCATGTATATCAACAATGTAAATATTCAATATCTTAGGAAATCAGATAGGACTCATTTTTAAGATTTGAGCTCAGCTAGGAGCAGGTATGCTCCGAACAGGAGAAGAAAACAACCCTGGAGCATGTCTATAGAGAATTATGATTCCAATATTAAAAAAAAAGTTGGTAATTAAAGAGCCTTATATCCAACAGGGAGTCAGAGATCAGGGGTAACCTTCTGAAACCAGCAGCTAACATGTAGTTCTGCCAGCTACCTCACAAAGCCAGTGACCTTAGCAATGCATGGGGCTTTATTTCTGTTGGTATTATCTTTATTTACTCTGTAGGTGTTGTAAGGAAGGTCCTGAAAAAATTCACAAGCTGAATAAGGCCTATCCACTCACACTTGAATACAGAATTATTGCCCTTGCACCCAAACCTTGTGAACAGGAATTATTTGGGCATTTTGACAACAGGCAAAACCCCTTGATTCTTTGTTTCTTTTTTCCATGTTTATACCTTTACCAAATTCTCTACATGTTTGTACTGTTTGACTGAGAAAAGCATATGGCATTGCAGCAAGAGATTACTGTAGTTATTAATTGATGTGCACGGTGAACTGGGCAAATGATGCTTTAAATTCATTAATTTCACCAGAAGCTTCATAGTCTCATGCCACATGGTCTGAACCACTTTTCTACCATGTCTTCTATTACAGGTGCAGCTTCCAGGTGATTAGCAGTGCTTTTCCCCTCATATTTTAAATCCATTTTAAAAAATCCACTTCTTTGTTTTGTTTTTGCTTCATAGGCTTCTAAATACAATTTCCAAGGCAGGTAAAATGATCTTTTGAGTGATGTCTTTTAAAAATATGCCTGAACATACTGGTTTGTGTTTGCTTAGACTTTCCTTGTGGCATGAGGTCCAGGTTTTCCGCAGGGAAGCAGTGCTGGTGTGTAACACTGCAACAGCGAGCAGAGAAAAAGGCACAGTTTAAAAATCAGACCTTGGGTGTCTGTATTCTTGCCCTGGAAAAACTGTGGATAGCTTCCTAGGAAAGGACAACTGATTCCGTAGCCTTTAGTAAGGCAGAATTTTCAGTTGTTCCAGGTCATGAGTTTCCAAACTTGGGGTCGTTACCTCTCTCTCTCTTTTTCTATGGCTGGATCAGAGGGGAGTCACAAAACTTTTCTGTTGCAACATGGGGTCAGGAGGTGTCAAAGGTTGAGGCCTTGCTTTAGAAAATGCAGGCCCCAGACCAATCTCCAAACCATGGCACAGGATTCTGGTGGAGATCCTGATCTTTTCACTGCTTTCAATAAAATTTCAAAAGTAAACAGATTAGGCCATTTGATAATTCTCTGCTGATTCAGTGTGTTTGTAAGCTGGTTTTTTAAAGGTTTGCTTAAAAATGCAGAAAAGTAATTCTAAAAATGTAGTTTTAAATTTATTCTAAACAGAAAGATAGCTAGTAGGACTTTCAATTTTATAAATTATAAATGCAATAAATAATTGGGGTTGATATTTCTAAATATTATTTTTTCAATAATTAATGACATTTTTTATCTGAAGAAAAATTAATTTTTATTACAAACATACCATCTACTTTTTATCTTCTGTAAATTTCTTTTTTCATATCAACTAGCAAGATAGACTGATCCCAGGTATTTAATTATTAATTCTCTGGCTACACAGTGCACTTCAGGAGTCTCAGCTCTGAGGCCAGCACCCCAAGCTGCACGCAAACCTGCTGGGAAAACCAGTGTGAGGGAAAGAGATCAAATTTTTATAACGCAGATGTTTAGGAAATCTATCACTGTTTTGTCTAATCATCATTAATTTAAGTAGCACATACAAAATGAACATACATTTAAAGTTTAAAATATATGGATGATATCTATAGTAGCAGAAAATTGTCTATTCTACTGCACACCAGAGACAAACAGGAGCTCTTTCTGTAAGCTTATTAATGGGAAAAAATGTGAATAAAAATATTGTATGAGGAAGGCCTGCAGAAGCATAACTGTGTTCCTTAACACTGCTCATTAATCATTTAAATAGTGTATTAATTCTATAGCTAGGTTATTGGTGCTAGAAGGAATGCAAGTGAATTTTATATCTCTTCAATAGAGAGTCAGATAGAATCTATTTTAAAAAATAATCTAAAAATAGCCGATTAACAAAGTGTGATACGTAAATCACATCTTACTGGAAGTAGCTGTACAAAATTACGTTTTCATTTAAGAGCTTTAAAGTAACAGTTGGTAAGAAGCAACTGTGGTATTTCAGCAGAGCTGATCTTCACTGCTGTTTGGATATAAGTGTTTCTCTTTTCCCTTAAAGCAAGATCCTCACATTGATCTGCTTCTTAATCTCTGATTCCCTGCTCTTACATTCTCAGAATACTAGAGAAGAGACCACAGGAGTTAAACCAATCCAAATCTGACAACTAGGAAGATTGGACAGGTCTGGAATGTATTCACAAACTAAGTACTATAATTCAAAAATCAAAAATTTTTGCAGTTAAATTTTTTAACTAATTGGCTCATGAAAATTTAACCTTTCATAAATGCTGCTTCTGAACAGCATTATTTCACAGAAAATAGTAGCTAAAAGGCATATTAGCATCACAGTTCTGACCTAAGCTCCTCCAAATGAGATTTCAGTCTTAAACAAATGAGGAGTTTGTTGCACTGAGGTTTGGATATGTCCTATTTCATTTGTGTTGCGATTATATTGCTGTAAAATGTAAAATGTCAGAATTCTATAGAAAAATCTTGGTAATTCATCCTGATATTCATTTGCGTAAATGTACAGATCCTGCATATAGTCATATGATAAATCACATACCAACAACTTTGCTTTAACAGTGTATCACTGTCTCACTTCAGCTGAATTTCCAGGCCTTTTTGAAATACTCAAATTGATTCAGTCTGTGTAGGTCAACACTTAAAATTAACCTGACTGCAGTGAGAATGTGACCACAATGTGAATGTCTGGATGTTTATGTGTAGCTTAAGCAGGTGATTAGCTGGCATTAAATGTCAAAACTCTGACAGACACGTTTACACCAACTGAGAGGATGCTCCTGCATGTATGTTGTGTGAATATACTGTATATATGAAACATTGTATAAATGACATTGTGTGAGTATCATGTGTTCATTCAGTGTTAAATATCTGTGCAGTATATTTGGAATCACAAGAAAGTTCAGTGCATCTACCAGTGTTTTCAACACTTTCTAGAATCCCATGAGGAAAGTACAGCTATGTAACTTTTAAGTAAAAATAATACTTCAATTCTTTAGGATATTGATACCAAAATGTAAACAGTAACATGAACTTAAACTGCTCTACCAAGCTCAGGTTTACACTGTCTTACTCATAAAAATATATTCTACAACTTTTATATAAATTAGCAGTCTTTAAATTGAATCAGATACACACCGTACACATGTAGACACACACACAGACACACATAAAGGAGCAGCTCATTCAAGAGATACATTATAACTGAATACTTCTTAACCAAAAAGAAAAAAGAGGAGGGGATTGACAATACAAATGCTACCACTGTTTAAAAGATTTTTTCGAGGTTTAAACTGCCTCTCTTTTCTAGTTACTGTCTTTTCTCCCAATTCACCTGTATTGAGTGACCACTCTTTGAAAGGTGACTTTTTCTTCAGCTTTTGCTGGCTTTTTAAGAGAAAAACACCACAAACAGTAAGAAAACTTTTATGTTTAACTTTCGGAATTATTGTATTTTCTATCCACTTTTTATTGCTGAAGACAACATTAAAGTTAGAACATGATTATTTATTTAAAGTGTATAGTAGCCCTTTAATAAGTGCAGCAGTAGTTTACTACTAAGTTTACTGTCCAATGTAAGAGCCATAATAGTGCTGTTTTCTTTTGCAGAACAAAGTGACCACCAAAAGCGGGACTTTGTGGGCCAGTTGGATAAAACATAAGCTCATCTCGCCCCCAAAACCCCGACTCTGGAACCACAGCCTTCCAAGATTCAATTTGTAAGTAAAGTATCTTTATAAGATATGCCCAATCAACTGAGAGTGGGTAATTTTCAGACTAATTAAAAGAGAACATTATAGCCCAGTTGGAACACACCCTCCTTCACTTTCTGGACAGCAGGAATTGCTAACAGATACTAATTGGTTTTATTCATATTTTATGATCTATTTATCAAGCAGGTAGGAAGTACCTTTTCTAAGGGTCTATAAAATGACACAGAATAACAGTTATTAGACCCAGCACTCAAAATATCTATTAAGATTTCTTCTCAAAGTATGTAACAAGTTATTTATCTGTTCTACTGTATTTCAGACTAAAATTGACACATTATAGAGAAATGTCTGTAATTATGCTAATTTGTTATTTGTACAATAAACTGGAAATAATTTTCACTTTACTTGAAAATAGGTCTCTTCCTACTAACGATAGTCTCAAGTATTCAGCTGTACGTCATCATCTTACTACCCTCAATATTATGTTTTGTAAGAACTTCTTTCGAAGATGAGAGGAAAAGTAGAAATTCATGGACACAAGGAACATATATTCTAAATCTTCACTTTATAATTCCAAAAGACTTTCTAAATAAAATCCAAGTTTAAAAGCATTATAGTTTACACTTGGATGGCTGAAGTAGGTTAGTGCTGTCAGTTACTTTAAAATAAACTAATTACTCTGCTTGAAAAACCAGTGTTACATTCATTCTGCTTTTGACAAGCAAAATGCGGAGCCGAAGAATGCTGTCCTAGCTGAACTGCTTTATAATCAGCAAATACATCCTGAAAGGAAAACGCAGAGAAGTTGATGGAAATTCTGGCTAAGCAGAAATGTTTAAATAATTCCTCTTTCTATAGACCATGCATTTTAAGTGACTTATTTATGGCTGTGATGATTTAGGAGATTTTTCTGGCCATGCTTTCACACGGGTTGATCAGACGGTGCGTATCGACACCCCTCCGCACGCGCATTTGTAGTTATTTGTGCCTGGCGAAAGTCGCCGCAGAAGACACGCGGAGGCAGCGGGACGGGACCGGTGGCCGGACACCGTGGGGAGCGGACACCTGTAGCTCCCGAGGGTGCCGGCACGGCAGCGAACCGCCCCTTCCCCGCGGGGCGCGGCGGGCCCGGCCCCCCG
>VZRV01002476.1:1220486-1271799 GCA_013398115.1 Falcunculus frontatus | reverse complement strand
AACGTCGCGGGGCCGCGCTACTCTCCGCGGGCGGGCGGGCGGCGGGGAGCGGAGCGGGGGCGCGGAGGGAGAGCGCAACTCACCACTTGTCAGTGCCCCCGGCGGTGCCCCCGCGAGCCGGGAACGGATCAGCGCCCGCAGCGAGCGGGGATCCCGAGCACAGGGAGCCGCTCGCCGGCCAGGTCCCCGTTCTTGAAAGGAGACAGCCCTCCGGTCCTCGCTCCGAGCCGGCTCCTTCCGTTGGCAAAATCCTGACTCATTACATAAAAAGATCACCCTGCCAGGCGCCCTGAAACATTTCTTCATCACGGTCACGCCACAAGCTAAACAAGAGGCCACATCAAGGGGAGGGGGAGAGGGGGAAGCGGAGAGGAAAAAAAAAAATCCAGAGGGGTTTTTTTTTCATTAAGATCCTCTTCCTTTGAAAAAGGAAAAAAAAAAAAAAGTGCAGGGAGGAAAAAAAAAAAGAGCAGCCACCAGGAAAAAAACTAGAGAAGATTCACTCATTGTTACCACAAAGACACCTCTCCCCTTCCCACTCCTTCTCCATGCTCATTCCTCCAACAGTGCTACAAAGACGTGCAGTCTGCGCCGGGAGTTGTGAGCCCGAGCCGTGAGCTCCTCAACTCCGCGGGGGCCGTGCCAGGAGACCCGGGGCGCACAGTCCTCCGAGAGGAGGTGTGGTGAGTCCAAGACCGTCCGAAAATTATTTTTTTTCCTAGAAACTACCACCAAATATAGTAACAGGGAAGGGGTATTCCTAGAAATTCGGGAGACGTCAGAAAGGGAAGATTTGTGAAATTCAGCTTCATTTCCTGCAGAGGGCTCCTAGCACAGGGATAAAAAAAAAAGGCAATAAAGTGCTTTTCATGCTTCTCTGATCAGATAATGGTTAAAAAAATGGAATGATAAAACACTTAACTCACATTTCTCTGATACAATCTAGTAGTTTCATAAGGAAAGAATGCTAATCAGTAACCTCCTTTCCTCATTTTCTATTAGTGTTTATTAGATGTCTATCTCCTGTATATATTTTCCCCACATCCTCATATCAGACCTATGCATGCAACAAATAAAATAAATACGCATATGAGGGAAAAATGGGCCAAATGATAACCCTCCTACATATCACAGAAACACTGAGTGTTTGTGTGTTATTTTAAACAGGCTTTGCCGTTTGCATCTTTCATGCTACACTGATGTGAATAATTCATGTCCCCACTGTAGATGTGTGCAATATTGTTACTCACATGAATGGGAATTTGTAGGTTGGCTTTTATTTAAGGGCTTCAACACTGAGTACTGCTGAGCACTGTCAGTCCCCATGGACTTAATGGTATCTTAGGCTCTTAATTAATTCAGTTCAGCAATTCACAGGATCAGGCCCTGACCGACAAATGCAGACCTGCACGCTGTCAGGAGCCACATTATTCCTCATGTGTCTCCTAAATCTCTGTTTGCTTTGTGCTAGTGTCTAACACCCAACCCTCTTCTTAAAAAACACTGATACCTTTCATAGGAAGCAGAATTGAATGTTTGCAAAGCAGAGACGAATGAAGATGTTTTTACAGGCTGTTAATTATATAAAGATGTCAGTGCATTTGTAATAAAGCATTATTTATCCAGGAACAGCAAAGGTTGCTATAAAACCACAAAGCCAGCTTTTGGGGGAAGATAATAGATTTCAATGTGTGCAACTCTTGCAGGTTAATTGGATTTCCTTAATGAAATTCCCCTCAGCCACATGAAATCCTTGGGTTTGTTCTTTGAATTTCATTATGACTTGCAGAGTCTTCTCTGCCCCCAAATCAAATGCAATAAAAACACTGGAGTTGGCTTCACTTCAGTGTTTTATGAACACTCACATTTAATCAAAACTTGCTTTACAGACACCTTGTCTGTCTGCGGTTTTGAAGGGGAATTAGCAGAGTTCACCTGACACTCCTGAGTGTGCTTTGACTCCTAAGTGTGTTTAACTGTTACTGCAGTGCTCAGTAAACAATTGCGTCAAAATACAGAGCCAGGTTTCAGAGAGGTGCACCCACAGTGTTTCATCAGCAATAATGCCTGGTTAGAAGTAGATTTACTTTAAGTAATCTCCTGGAATTCAAAACAGCTCTAGTTAATTGCAAAAAGGCCTTTTTAATCTGGCTGGCTTACTTACGGCACACTGCTCCACTCTGCCTGTCACTCTCATTTCCTGAGTGAAAAAGTGAATGGCAGCTTCAAGCTCAGGATCTTTTAATCATTAAAAGAAATGGATGTGCTGTCCTCTGTTGGTCAGACTGGTTGTCACAAGTAAAATTCAATTTAAAAGGCAGCAAGAGGCTGTTATAGTGACAAAAAAAAAAAGAATATGAAACTAAATTAAATTTGCTTCACCTTCTGCTTTCGCCAATAGCACTGCACGGTGTAAGGGAATTTTTTTTAAATGATGTGATGATAGAAACTGCGTTATGGAGCAGGCTCATTTCACATGACTGTAGTACAGACTCTGCCCTGGGATTCCGCAGACCCCGGCTGCTGGTTTACCCTCTGTGCCTGGCATGTGGGTGCTGCAGGCACCCTCGGGAGCCAGGGCTGCAGGGGGCTGCAGTGCTGCCAAACACGTGGCGAGAGAGGAAGTTTCGGGTTTAAATTTCACATCACACGGTCTGGTGTGAGGACAGGCCCGTGTGTGCCGGCTGGTGCTCAGTGCTGTGACCCGTGTGGTGCGGTGCCATGGCAGCTGGGCAGCCTCTCGGGCCACTGTGGCGATGGCAGCCCGGCTGTGCTGGGGGTGTGTGATGCACATTCCCACTTGGCCTCTCCCGGATCATTCCATGAGCCCTGGTGTGTGGAAACGCCCTGCTCTGCGCACTGCTGCTAAGCACTGGTCTGGCCTCGCTGGGTGCTCAGTTCAAGAAGAATATGTAGCATCTGGAGAGGATCTGGGGAATTATAGCAAGGATGATTAGAGGTGTAGAAAACCTGGCCTGAAAGAAGAGATTTTAAAATTTGGGCATTGCGTTGTCTAGAAAGAAGGAAGCTGAAGGCAAATAGAGCAACACTTTCAAAAAAGGTTTAACATCATGTAAATGAATCTGTTGTGGCAGTAGACCCATGTGATATGTTAATTATTTCTACCTCTTAACTGCTGCTGGAGTTACCATTTCTGGGCTGCACTAGTTTCTCCTAGGCTATGAGTGCACAGATAGTTTTCTAATTACAGAATTAATTTCAAGTAAATAACCACAAGACATGTCTTAAAATGTTACTTAGCAACATTGTGATCACGCTAATAGTTTAGCAATGTTTTCAACAAAATATAACTTCTGTCTGCAAACTATGGTAAAACAGGCTCTGTGTTATCTGATTTCTGTGTTACCTAACAGACTCACAGGCCTCAAACCGTTGTTAAGAGGGTGAGACAGCCATAGCTCTTGTGCATACCTGGCTTTGTCCTATAAGTATATTATTTCTAAAAAACAAGAATTTATGAAAGCTTTACTCATAAGTGGCAAGATGGCTCATCTCCACCCTCCCTGTGAGGCTTATCCCTGTGGCTACAGTAAACAGGAAGCAGTATTTATCAGTTATATGTTTTGTCCTTGAGTTTGATTTTTGCATTTAGTTTTTAGAACCCTCCTATGAAAGTAATTTCAGGGACATGAATGTACCTCATTGTCCTTTGTATCCATAAGTAAAAATATCTAAGAATATTTACAAAATCCAGTGTAAATAGTTAAGGACGTTTATTTCTGTTCATACAACAAATGTACAGTTTATATTCTTGACAACAGTGGTGCAGAATATGAGAGGCAGATTTGTCAGGAAGAGAACAAAACTGATTGTGTGGACACAGTGGTCAGTAAAATTTCAAATGGTAAGTAAATATCAAACATGAATCAATAAAGATTTCCTTTAATTGGTAATGCTGTTACTATTTACACTGTTAGGATGGGTTTAAGTGCCATCCAACCCTTAACTGGTGTATGGGTTTGGTGCCTGATCCCATCAGTGTCATTGAGTTGGACCTCCTGGCCACTTGTGGTCCTGCTGGATCAGCTGTGTCCGAAGCACCCAGTGTTGTTTCACCTGGAGAAGGGGAGCACTGCTCGGCTCCTGGGAGCGTAACCACCGCACCTTTTCCTTACCCATTTTCAGTGTCACAAGGAGTTTTTTTCTATTAAAAAATAGAAAATGTAAAGTACACGCTAATCAGATTGCAAATAATCCTTCTAAGTGGCTAGTGATACAGATAAAGAAACCTCATGGTTTACTAATCAGGAGACAGAACCAAATTAATAAATACTTAATTACATGGTGGCAGGATGGGGGTGAACCAATGAAGGGAACCTGGGGGATTACAGGATGATCTTGGTAGCTCCAGCCTGTGGAGAAGGCTCTCTTCAAACAAGAGTTTGAAGCAGCTGGAGGCTATCTTCAAACAAGACTCTGCAGAGGCTCCACTTGTTCCTCCCAGGAATGACTCCATGTTGAGGTGGGCACCAGCACTTGCCTCAAGGGTGCTGTGTAGAAAAGGCGTGTGACACGACTTCCACTCGGCCTCAGCAGTCACCTTGGCCTTACACATTTCAAACTAGTTTTTGTTTCTTCAGGTTCAGCTGAGTGTCTCTTG
Source organism: Falcunculus frontatus (assembly GCA_013398115.1). NCBI lineage: Eukaryota > Metazoa > Chordata > Aves > Passeriformes > Falcunculus > Falcunculus frontatus. The sequence continues at coordinate 1,267,178 of VZRV01002476.1, read as the reverse complement.
AAAACAGGATTAGGCTCCAAGAAAAAACGAAGAAAAACGTTTCTGTTACTGCAGTTCTGAGGAGGAAGGTCGTGCAGCCGCTGAGGGATGCAGCGGGCCAGGACTGACCGAGGTGGAGGCAGGAGGGGCAGGACATTCACCAAGACCCTTTGGCGGGGCCGGAGGAGCCGCTGCCGCCGGTGCGAGACCCTTCCCTCAGGGCCTGCTCTGGGGGCGCAGCCGAGGACCCGCCCGGGGGGATCGGCTCCGCCGTTGTCGGGTGCGCTCCCGCGGCCGGACCTCTGCGGGTCTCGCAGCCGCCATCCCCAGTAGCGGGCGGGTCCGGCACTCCGCAAAGGGTCCCGGCCGCGGCCGCCGGGGAGCTCCGCCTTCCCCTAAAAATGAAGGGGAAAGCTCCCGCCAGCGCGGACCCGCCAAGGCACGGACGGGGTTCGAACCCGTGATCTTCGGTTTACGAGACCGACGCCTTACCACTTGGCCACCGCGCCTGCGTTAAGCGCTTCCCCTGACGCCCTTCTATCGTTGGCGCCACTCCCGCGCGCCCGCCCACGCTCCGCCCCCGCGCGCGCCTGCGCCACCACCTGCCGGGGGCGCGCGGCCCTTGGGCGCTGAGGGCGGGGCGGGGGCTGAGGGGGCGGAGTGGGAGGGAGGGGCTGGGACTGCTCCCGCTCCCGCTCCCGCTCCCGCTCCTCCTCCTCCTCCTCCTCCTCCTCCTCGTCTCGTTTCGGCTCTCGCTCCTACTCCCGGTCTCGCTCTCCCTTCGTCTCCCGCTCTCTTCCGCTCTCGGAGCTGCCAGGAGGTTCCCCTCCGGCTGCGGAGGCGTCCTGAGGGCAGCGCCCTCTGCCCGCGTCGGCCCCAGGGCTGTGAGGGTGCGGTGCCCGGCGATGGCACTCGCGGGGCTGCTTCACACCGGCAGAACGGCTTAGAGAGGGAAAAAAAGCGGGATTAAAACTTTCCTCCTCCGAGAAGAGAAGCAGGAATGCAAAACGTTGGGATAATTAAATGGTAAATACTAAATTAAACACACTTGCTCCTGGTACCTGTTCCCTCAAAAAACTCAGTGTTGTGAAGTATAGAAAAGATACTAAAATATATATTATTTTCTAGACCAGGTCTCCTAGATTTTTACAAGTATGACCCGAAAACAAAGCTTTTAGTTTTTTGTTTAATGTGCGTTGTGGAGGTCTGTTTAAATTCTCCATGAAACTGCTGCTGGACACCCAAGTTTTATATTGCTTTTGGCTTGGTTTTGGTTTCCTTGTGGAAGAAGCATGTGAACATATTACAGAGGTACCTCTGTAAAGGCTGGGATCAGAGTTACTGATTTGGTAGTGCTGTAATGCAGGTGCATAAAAGGTTGATATAGAACCAAAATAGCTTGGCTTGGAAGAGACTTTCAAAGGTTGTCTAGTTGAAGCACCCTGCAGTGAGCAGGGAAATACTTTTGTATCCTTTTGGGATGTTCTTTGAACTCTCATGCTGGATGGCTTGACAGTATGAAAAAAATTTAGCTCTTTAAAAGTTTTTATTTGTTAGTTTGTTTGTGGTAACTTTATATCTGCCTATGTTTAAAGAGAGTGATTTGAATTAGCTTGTCCGGCAGTGAAAAGTGTGTAATTTAAATTACCTTACTGGATAGTCAGCCCTTGTTAAGTGTGTTTGCTGCTACCTTGGAAAAGCTGCCCCGAAGGTGATCTGATTTTCCACTCCCTATGGGCATAACTGATGGCCTGGCCAACCTGAATGCTTGCTGGAATTTATCTGCTAGTCTTGTTCATCACATGCCCTCATCTGGACTATGGGAAGCTGGGCAGTGAGAATAGCACTGTTGTATTCTGCTTTTGTCAGTGTGATCACTGCAGCATTTCAGAGTGTGATGGTGTGTAGGAGTGGAAGCTGCCTCCCTCAGGTCTCACACCTGTAAATGTTCATGAAAGGTGTGACCTCAGAGGGCCACTTATCTCCCCTGGTGGAAGGAGTTACTCTTAGTATTACCAAGCTGGCAGCAGGAAGGAGTTCAATTTTAATCAGTCATGTTTGATTGATGATATGCCATTTCTGGCCTAATTGCTTATTACAAAATATACTCTTTTATGTGCCATACTTGCCAGTTTTGTCATCACAGTTCCTGTGCAGCTCACATCTGTGTTTATTAATGTTTTTGGATCCTTTTGAGCTGAGAGGCAGTTTTGTGGTGAGAGAGAGGGCTGTTTGAATTGTTGGTGGAATTCATGTGAGTTTTATGTCTTCAAATATGCTATATTTTAATAGATGTATTTGCTTGGCATCGGGAATAGTATTCAATGATAAATCAACTTCTGTTGATCAAGTTCTTCTTTAACTGTATGGGGAGATGGAAACTTCAATTTGAATTCATAAAGATCTTCTAACTAGATTAAGAGGAAATACTTAATTTTGTTTAAAAAATTTGTCTGCTCTCTAACTTCCTCAGTGTGTCTGGAAAAACTGTTTTTGTCTAAACAAAGTACTGTTTAATGATGAGCTGATTTATCGTGGTAGTTTTTATAACTAAAAATATAAACTTGATTTTAAAAAGTGTAATTGCCCTTTTGGTGTCTGGATACTTTTGTTTGGAAGTGCCTTTTATGCTGGCCCTTACTCTTTTTTGAGCTCCATGTGAAAGCCCTTCCTCTTCATGCTGAATCCTCCTTGTGCACTGTTCTCTTCTGACAAGCTTCTTTAAAACACAGCATGGCTTTTCTAAAGGGAAGTCTTTAGAGGACTCCATTGCTGAAAAGATACTGTCAGAGATTTTGTTGGATGGAGCAATAATTACCAGGTGGTTTTTTTTCTTTCTGTCCTTAGCCTCACACATATGACATGGAGGTGTTGCTTTAGGAGAGGTTTTGGTGTCTGTTTTCATGTGCAAAACCAGGCCTTTCAACACATTTCAACACATTCCCCGACTCTTCTGAGATACAGGGGAACAATCATATTTATGTAGATTTGGTGCAACAGAGTTTTATAAAGACTTGTTGTGGGGTAGCTGGAATGCTCCTCAGTTGCAGTTACTTGAGCTTTGTCTTAGCTGCATGAAAGAATGTTTCTGTTCACTATTTTAACTTCTAATCCACAGCACTTGTCTTGGAGGGGTTCAAGAATGATGCAGTGGATGGCAGATTGGCCCTGCAGCCCTTTTTCTGCAGAGAAGACTGGAGTCTCAACTTCAGGTAATTTTTTTACATGAAGGGAAGTATTTATCTTAGAGTTACTCGTTACATTTATGGATAAACACTTGAAGGAAAAACCCCAAGCACTGGCTATTGGGTCTCAGAAGCTCTAATTTGTTACTTTGATTTTGCATTAGGAATGTCTTGGTAAGGTTGCAGACTATACTTTGGGGTGTGGGGAAATCTGTGTGACTTCTTTGCCATCAAAGAAACATCTCCTACTTGAGACAGTACAAATAATCTAAGAAATATATATCTCTAGCAGCAAGCCAATAGGCAGGAGCAAATGGCATTGAATGTGGTACAGAGTAAAGACAAATGTGCTCATGGCCATCTGTAGGACATTTGAATAAACTGAGGTTTTATTGAAATTCAGGGTTTAGCCTGTGGAAAAGGTTCACTCAGCGTAATCTCAAATTTTATCAAGCCTTGTTTTGTGTTTACCTCTTAATTGTAATATGAACACATCTTGTGAGGGAGGGTTATGTGTTTATATTCTTTGTCATTGTAAAACAATCAAACCCCCAGATTGCCACCAAAACAAGTGCTTTATCTCTGTTATACTCCAGCTGTAATTCCTGTAATGCACAAATACATGGTCAAAAAGTGCTGCACTTGTTTTGCAATGTTTGTGTTTGGTATGCGATATCTGAAGGTAAGTTTGTGGTACATATAGCCTACAAACTTTTACAATGGGTAAAGTTCACAGAGAAGAGGTATTTTATTAAATTTAGAGTGTTTATTAGTAATTTTTAATTTGTTCCATTTTATTTCATTTCTACTTATACAGGGTTTTTAATATTTGGCCAAGTTCTGATGTCATCAGCGTAGAACAGACTTTAATGAAGAAAGGGTGGGTGATTAGTAGAGGACTGCCTTCACAAGGGGAAGTATAACACTAAATATTTAAATGAAACAGCTTCATCCTTAAAAGAAGCTTCTGCAAACAGCTCATAGCTCATTCTCCTGAAGAAATTCATTCAGGTGTTCTAGCAGCTGAGCAGAATGCAAATTGCAAATACAAAATCTCACAACCCAACACAGCTTGAAAAGCTTGGGAGAATTTGGGAAAGTCATGTATTAAAGTGCATTACAAGAGGTATGTAGTGAGAGGACAAGGGGGAATGGATTCAAACTGAAAGAGAGCAGGTTGAGATTGGGTGTTAAGAGGAAGTTCTTTACTGTGAGGGGGGTGAGATACTGGACTGAGTCACCTGAGGCTGTGGCTGCCCCATCCCTGGCAGTGTCCCAGGCCAGACTGGATGGGGCTTGGAGCAACCTGGGATAGTGGAAGGTGCCTCTGCCCCATAGCAGGGAATGAGATGAGCTTTAAGGTCCCTTTCAACCCAGGCCATTCTATGAGTAAATGACTCTCCATAAAAAAAGTTGCTAAAAAAAAAAAAGAAAGTCCAAATCTAAACTTTGAGGGTTCAGGAAGTCTCTGTTCTTACAGATTTTGGCTTTGATTTTGAAGACAAACCATAATTCTTTTGGAGTTTGTCTAAGTGCAGATTCCTTCTTACTCCTTTTTCTGAGAAAGATATTTAGAACATAGGCCAAATGTTTCACACACATAAAGGTCAGAATGATATTTTTCACTTTTAAATAGTAATCATGGACAAATGAACACAGTTTTCCTTTTTTATTTGAGACACTTAGCAAAAATGCTGAAATATCAAACATTTCCTCAGTAGCTACAATATTGCCACTATGTACAAAATATTTGATAAATGTAGTACACATATAAAAATACAGTATGCATTACATATATACAGTACAATGTGCAAAACATATGGCATTCAAACATATGGAATTGATTTTAGGGGTGCAAACAGCAAATACAAAGGCATCATGGTTTCTTCTAGAAAGGCAATACATAAACTGACGCCCTGATTGCCATAATTTGCATTTAGTAAAGTAGTGCTTAAATGAAGAGGGCCCCAGAGACAGGTGTTTATCTTCTTCTTTTCACAAAATGAGATGCTAAGACATAATTATGACTATGAAAATAAGAAGAGAAACACCTACTAGGGTTAGCGTTATTTCTACTGCAAGCAGTACTGTGAAGAAAATCCTATCTGGAAAAAAAGCCTGTGCTATTACTTACTACAAATTTCTCAAACAACAAAAACAAATCTGTACTGTTAAACATCAAAAACAGCTTTGAAAATATCTACATCCTTAATTTTAAAAAAGTATGGATAACACTTTTGGGGACTTAATTTCCTATGTTTTAAAATACAAAGCGCCTCCTTTGGCAATATAAATGGCAATGCTTTGGTTCCTATTTAAATTTTTATATTATTATAATTTATTTTAGGCTGTCTTTTGAATATCTGAGCTGTATATTTTTATAAAAATAATGTGATTATATAGTTATTAACCATTCCCTGCTTTTTTTTTGAGAATTTGCTCTCATAGCTAGAATGGCTTTTTTTGGCTAGATTTCTACAAATACATTTATGCACTTTTAACTTAAAAAGACTTTATATTCAGTACTGGACACTACAGAATGATGTAGGTGTCTCTTTTTTGCACTTTATTCCTAGCAAACTGGTATAAAAGGAATATTTGAGATTATTTCAGGTTTTAATGGATGCTCTTTATTGGCCATGCATATACTATATGCAACCCGATTCCACGGATCTCACATAAAATACCTTCTGGAGAATGGTCTAGAAGTCACTGAAAGATTTCATAGACCACAATACAAAGAGTTTAAACAAAACACTTACTAGAGATAAGTGGAAGATTTTTTTTTTTTCCAGTTTTAATAGAGTTTCCTTTAAGTTTATAATATACTTAAGATGCCATCCAAATAATAATTGTTTACATCGGTGAGCTTTCCTGTGTTTTGATTACATAATGCCCTTCCAGTTCAATGTATCCTGTAATTGCATTTTCTCTGCCTTGAAAATAGTTCAGCAGCTTGTACCTGGGTTCAAATTATGGTGCCTACACTTTGGAGGCATCTGAATGTTTGAGATTATGTAACAGAAAAATTTAATATTGATACTTCTGTTTTGACCATCTTCTCTGAACATGACTTTTGCTGGTGAATTTAGAAATACCTGGGAAATAAATGTCAGTATTATGTAGTGATTATTTCTAAAAGCTGTGGCCTCAGCTTTTTAAAGGCCTGATTCTGCAAGCGCACGTTGCTGGATTACACTTTAAATTTCTGTAGAGACCAACTGCCATAAATTAATTTTATTCTCAGAGAAAATATGATAATGCTTTTTTAACTATTTCTAATGTTCAACAAAATTTTGCCTGTAAACTTCCTTGCTGTAACTGATGCTGAATGGCACTAAAAGTGCATAACAAATTCAATTTCTCTACTGAACACAAGATGTGACTCCTCTTGAGTAACATGAGCCTTGTAAAATTTGTCTGAGCTCTCTCTGTGTCTAGATGTGTAAACAACCAACTTTTGATTTTCACACTGATTAAAAGGTATTCTTAATTACTTTGAAAGACCTACTAACACCACATTTGATAGGATGCATTCTGTTAGTATACTGCAGCCATTAAATGGCAAATTTAGTGCCAGTGCATTCCTTTGCAACTGTTCTCTTAATGAGAAAGATTCAGTTCTGTGCATTCAAACTGCACAGTCATCATTAAATTTCTAAGATGTATTGTATTTGTGCTACAAAAATTTTCATGTAAAACATGCACACACAAAAGTCTAAGCAAAACCTATTTCTGCCATAAACAGGCATATACAACTATGGCAAACATATCACATTTCAGAACAAAGTCTAAAGCAAACCATTTTATATAAGGTTTAATACACAATTCTGAAATGTACAAAAAAGTAATCACACATTCCCTACACTAGAATATATGTACTTCAGAAACGAAAATGATCCCTTAATTTTTATTTTTTTTTCAAATAGACGTTCAGAGTAGAAAGCTATACCGTACTGATAACAAGACATCTCAACTGTTTGGGTTTATTTCTGCACATAGATTCCTATGGGTTAATTAACATTCTACACTGCCAATAAGGGTAATTTTGTAGCAAGATGACTTTGCCAGTTTCAAGCTCTATTTACATGCACATCAAAAATGACAGTACAGTTGCTATAAGTTAATTTGTCCTCTAAAAATTAATTTTCTTGCTTCTCATTTAATCAGAAGGCAGGGTCAAAACAGGATAACTCTAACCACACATATGTTGTATGATGTCTGGTGTATCACACATAATAAACTGACAGTACTGCAGAACACTAAATTTCATTCAGAGTTGTTCCTATCAGACCAAGAGTCCTTAATTCTTATTCTCATAACAGCCGAGGGCACTTAGTATCTCAGAGTATTAGCTCCCAAGATAGAATGATGAACAGGAATGCAAAAAGTTGAATGTAAGTGTTCACTGTTATTGAAAAGTCCTATACCATCAAAGCTTAAGGCAGACAGTCCACATGTAATATTTTACTCAAGTATTGTAGGCACAGCAAGAAGGAATAAGGAATTATGTCTTTCAACTGCGTGTAATGAAAATCTCCAAAGATTGTTTTCTTGCACTTAGTTTCGTATTACAGTAATTCTGGGCCTGTAAAACTAGTGAAGATACATAATGATTTAAAGTGCTGTAATTGATATGATGCAAACATATGGTATCACTTTAAAACCTGAATCAATGATGTAATCCATTATTTTATCTGAAGCCAATGGAATTCTGTAGTATCAGTAAATCAGACTGCATTATATCCGGAGATGCAAATTTGCAGTTAATTCCATAACATTTTCTGACAAAAGTATTTGTTTGATGTTAACATGATTGTATTGCGTTTTTCTTTTTGAAAAATGTGGTAAAGGTTGCTAAGTGGTTAACAGCTATTTACTGTTTTCAGTATTTCTTTGATACATATCATTATTCTAAGAAGTAGGCAAAAACTCCGGGACATTTTTTCATTCATTCCTACAAAACCTTATTTTTGAAACTTTTTGGTGAGGAAAGAACCATGCAATGAGATCAGTTTTCAGACTAGAAAACATACCACGTTTCCCTATTTCAGGAAACGGGGGACTGTTTCCTTTTATCCTAATTTAGGAATTCTCTAATAGGAAATTCCAATTTTGTGTTTGATTATTAGCCTCCATCATCTATGGCAACATTTAACAGTTATTACCTGAGAGACAACCACAGAATGTCAAAGTATATTAATTCTACTTGAATTTTTTGTTTGTTTTTCTAACTGCTTTCGTAATAGACTCTGAAAACAACAACTAAGGGCTTTAAAACAAAAAAATATTCACATGCTGTGCTGTGAGGTAAGAGCTTAATTTTTGCTATTATCTGTTTCAGATATGCAATATACCTTCTTATCGCAAAACAGTACATTCTGATACTGGTGTTTAGGATTCTCACTGAGCAGCTTCTCTTTTGGTTTCCCTGATGTTATGTAGTGGTAGACAAAGCTGATTAATAGGCAAAGTATTCATTAAGAAATGATGGTTGTCCTGTCAGTACTGTCCCCTGCAACTTGATCTCATCCTACAAACATCTTTTATTGAGGGCATTGGGACTATTCTTGCATAGATGCTTGCAGGAGTGTAGTGTACAACACTATTAATTAAACTTTTCTACTTCCTCAAGCTGTTCTAATATGCTGAGATACTGGATTTAATGATCTAACAAATATCCTCTAACACAAAGCAAAATAGGATATTTACTTCCATTATAGTAATCTCTTGTTTGAAGACCACTGTGTTCCCCTCTGTTCACAAAAATAAGCTATATAAAGTTAAAAGAGTATACAAATAACTGTCTGATATACACATTAAAACCTAGCTATTAAATCCAGAGCATTGCTATAGAAAATTCAGTGTTCTCAATATTACCTGGCATAGCTACAGTGGATTTCTTGCAGTTGCACTTAATATCCCTTTGGATGCAGTTAAATTCCTCCCTCATGATTAGAGAATGGGGGAAGTGTTTTAAAATCCACAAAAGCAAAATATAAAAACAACTTGAACAAATTAAGAGACTAGTAATATGAAATTTCACTGAACCAGCCAGTGTTTCTACTTGCCTTTGCCCTCACAATTAGTTCTGAACCTGGCTCAGGCTTTCCACAGGAACAATGAAGTGCAGTGATACCTCCCTTCCCCCAGACATTTGCTCACTGGGTCAATACAGAGAACTGACATCTCACTCTAAGTTTAGTCATGTTGTGTTGCTCATTTAAGCATTACAAAGTCAGAGACATAACTTCTTTCTTAAATATTTGTGATACATTTACCTTGGGGTACTTTTAATCACTAAATACAATCATCCTTTCTTGACTTGTGAAATACAGCTTTCAGAGGGCCCTGATCTGCATTACTGATAGGTGCATAAAGTGATTCACTGTTGTAAACTTGAAAATCAATAAGGAATTAGCTTCAAGCATTTGTTCTTCCAAACATTACTGTCTTAATTTATGTTAACTGCAATCAGAATGGTAAAATAATGGACCTCTGCTGTAAAGAGACTTGCAGGTCGTGTTCTCATTGGCTATAGCTTAATCCCAGTGCAACTGTAGATCTTGTGGATCTAGAAAGTCAGTGGAAAACACGCTCGGGGCAGCAGAACTGAGAGGGGTGAGTCCAGATGAGGAGCTGGGCATTGTAATGTCCAGCCATTCCATATTGTCCAAATTTGTATCAGGAAGGTCAAGAGACAGACAAGAATTATTAGTAGTAAACTGTGGGTCAGATGTTTCCATGGGTGAATGAGAGTGATCTAAAATGCTGGAGTGATTAAGCAGATCATTCTGTAGGTCTTCAATTAAAGAAAATGACTCTCTGTCCTCATTACTGCTTGTCAGTTGAGGAATTTCATTACCTGATGGTAAAGTTCCATCCAAGAGGGCTTCAAGTTGGTTTTCCAAACTTATAGACAAGCTGGTTGTTGGTTCTAAGGACACAGGAGGAGGGGCCATTTGGATCTGTGGAGGTGGACGGGATATCACTGTATTCACTGGCATTGTAGTGATGTTGGCTGTTACTGGTCTCATTTTAGATATGGGAGATGGTTCTTCTTTTATTGGAAGGGAAATCTCTGTAATAAAAAAACCCCACTGTTGAATTAAAAAAGATAATGACATAATATCCTCGTGCTTAGACCGTCCAGCCCTTCTTTGCTCACTTTGAGATGCATCCACAGTGAATTCCGTGGAGTAACAGTCACTTTGCTGCTCTACTCATACTCACAGTTACATACATCAGACTCTGGCAAGGCCTTCATGAACAACAAAGTATTTTAAAACAAGTTCCAGAGTTCTGCTTTCAGTGATAGTTCAGCCAACTACTATCAGTATTGATGAAAAAAGGAAAGTATTTCTAGATGTTTGCTTTACCTCCTTCATGTTTATAGGTCTTCTCAGTAACTAGAATAATTATGGAATCAACACATATCCTTGTCTACAGAAGAGTACCCAAACCAATTTTCAGTTTCATCCCTGTTTAGTACTGTCCCCATTGGTTAATTAAGAGTCCACGAGATGAACTGATGTGATTAAGAAGCATTTATTCCCAATTTTAGAATCTAAAACTACACTTCTGTCAAGAAGTTCCATATAAGATAGTGGCAGTAACAATAAAGGGAAGTAAAGCATAAGTTCCAATTTATTCTTAGACGTGAATGAAGCCCAAAAATAAGACAGACAAATATGCGAATAAAGCCTCTAGCACAAGTGATGTTCCTATCAGCAAAAATATACCTGACAATATATTTTGGGCTGGTTTTCCAAGCAAAACCCCATATCCTTCTCACTCTTCTGAAGTACACTAGTAAACTAAACATTTTTCAGTGCAGAGCCTACTTACATTAAGTGCAAGAGCCCAGAATGCTTTACTTCATTTGTTTTCATAAAGATGATCATTAATTTAGCTTGAGCTGTTGACTACACAAGTTACTTATCTCAGTGTGTCACTGTCTACTCACATTTTCTGCAGCTGACTTTGCAATTTGCTTTGAAAAAGGAAAAAATACTCGGATGTTTAGAATATGGCTAAAGTCTTCCAGTAGCCTACAACCAGTCACTTCTGCCCTGGCATTCACTACTATCAAGATCCTTACATGACAGTAGTTACAAACCATTCAGTTAATTGAATTGCCTGGCACCAGAACATTTCCCAGTATTGTAATGGCTTCTTAGTCTACTAAGCCTAATTATGGCTGAAAGCCTTTTTCTTTTATTACTGAGCTACTCTGTATATTACTTTAGTTATTTCAGTGCCTTTCTGATAGCTCCCTTATTTTAACTGACATAAAGTTGTTATTCATTAATGTCTCTATGTAGTTCATACATACTTTTCCCAATAATGTACCTTTGATGTTTATGGTTGATAACACATTGTTATATTTAATGAAATTTTAGTATCAACATGCTTTAACTCTTACCTTATTCTGTTCTTTGTATAATTTCAATAAACATTATATGGTCTTGCTCAAGTTTTCCAATTTTGATAAAGTATGTCTTTGCTAACCTAAGGTGTTATTTTAATCATTTGAATGCTGTAGAGATTATTGCAAAGGTCTGCCTGAGCTAATTTGCAAGCAGTGAAGTTCCACAGCAGGTTGACTGTATGTGTTTTGGTAAGTATTTTCTTTAATAAGGAACTATGCAAACTCAGAAATTTAGCTTCATTCAGGCTGGATAGCTTCTAACTTGTGTTCCTAAAAGAATTCTCATTTGATTATAGCAGTGAATTTTTATTACCAGGTTTTAAATCTCTACATCACACAGTTGTCATGAGCTTACCTCCACTCTTGATGAGAATATCAAAAAGATCATCCATCTGCTGACTGTGTGCACTGGAAATCTGTAGTACAGGAGAACAGGGTTATTCTCTTTCATGCAGTATTTTTTCCTATGCTCATTGTTTCTAGTTTCTCTCAATAGTATGTAGGTACTAACCTATGATCAAGATGAAAATGCTTAATATGAAATTGTCTATCTAGGAAACAGATACTTTGGAGAGACATTTGCAATCCCTGTGGTTGGTTTCAGTACAAAGGAATAGGGAGAAAGCATGACAAAGATTTCATGAAGGCAACCTAGGAGAGAGGTGCAGAAAGCTAGGGATCAGAAGGAGAGTTACTGCCCCTGTTTTGTACCAGGGTAATAGTAACTGCAGCACTTGGGTGGTTGCAAACCCTGCTCCACTTTCTCTCAGAGACAGCCTGTGAATGGCTACCATGTAAGATGCATTTTATTAGGTATCTTTGGGGTTTTTTCCCAATTTGTAGATTTATGTTCTTTTATTTTTTAAAGGAGGGGTAAGCTTTCAGGAACTGCTTATCTCTGTTTTACACAGCCATCCTGAACCTTAAAAGCAAAAGGTAACAAACCCCCCCACAAACCCAGTCATTTAAAAACAAGTCTAGAAAAAGTGGAGACTTTCATGAAGGTCTCAAGATTTGTTTTAAACCATCGCTTATACACCAGGGAGGGGAAGTGATTTTTCATCAGGAGATCTAGTGGGGAGCCCCTGTCTAACTGGTAGTGACAGAGTGACCCAAGACAAACCTGTGTGCCCTCACTGTGGGGATGTCCTACACATGCCAAGAGCACAGGGAATGCCATTAGACACCCATAGCTCTGCCCGAGATCTGTCACCACAAAAACCCAACCAACACTAGGGGCTACAAGGTTTTATCTTTTGGGACAATTCTGAAACGCACAAAGTTAGGGATACTCATTCGTTTCGTTTACAAATTTCCTCCGATACAAAGAACTTTTACCCTTACCAATGTAAACTGGCAAAGCACTACACAGGATTGCTCACCAAAATCACTAAATACAGACTCTATTCAAGCAAGCACCTATGCTCATGTTTGCCTGTGTGTATAAACACACTCACACACTTTCTCCTCAAGTTTACTCACTTTGGAAAATATGAACATATTTCCTCTTTTAAGTGTGAGGTTTGGGTATCACACATCCTCAAAACAAGTCATCTGAAGGCTGGTTATGGTTAAGTAGCAATGGCAGCATTATCCCAATTATATGTATCACCAACTGGGAAGGTAAGACTTATTTACATATATGCTGTTTTAATAGAAGAGTAATGAAACAGGAGTCCTGTAGTTAAACACAATTATGAAAGTACTAACAGGGTATGTTAGAAAATATTGACACCAAACAAAAAAAAACCCTAAAAAAAAGCAATGGTTTTGGTAATTGTAGAGAAAAGCTCTGTTCTTAACAGACTAAAGAAGAGAAAACGACTACCTCACGGTGTGATGGCTGAATATTGCGGGTCTGTTTTATGGCCTCTTCGTAACGAGGAGGATCTTTTGTCTTGGACACTGCGTTGTTGAAGAGGGGTTGCTGAACGATGTAAGGCTGGGCTTGAGATGGAGACCCAGGCTGCGTGAAATAAAATAATTACTAAATAATGTGATTTAGTGAATTCAATATGTATCAAGCTCTACAGATTCTATTTTGTCCCATCATTCTTTGTATTAACGTAATCAGAGGGATAAAGTAAGTTTCTTTCTCCCTTTCTCACACATACGCACATATAAGCATCATTAAAATCTACAAAACATTCTTCCTTGAGTGAACTGCCATATGTAAATAGTCACATGTTATATAAGAATAATAATATAAACCTGAACTTTATGGAACAGTGTTGGGCTATCCTTACCTTGTTGGGAGCAGCAGGTCCATTCTGCACAGAGGGAACCTGATTACCACCAGGGTGAATGTTAGAGTTTGATGTTTTATTAATAAAAGATTGTGAAGGTGTTGTAACTGGTGCAGTCTGATAGGAAAATACTGCATTTGATGTGGCAGGTGGAAAAACCTGTAAAGGATTAACAGATCAGTCTTAAGATTGTGGGGTTTTTATTTTAAAAAAAAAGGTAACATTGGGTAAATTACATTAATGAAATTGAAGACTTTTTTTCCTAAAATATTGCTTGCTTAAATTCCCTATTAAGTGAATGTTATTTATACTGGTTTTTCCTTTCAGTAAAGGAAAGTGAATTTGTAAATCCAGAACAGTTAGTCCCTGAAAGAAACTTTGTGTTCTGACATGCTTTTATTCATCACTTATTACTAAAAACATTTCCCTGCAATTTTCCAGGAAGCATGAGGAAAGTGTATGGAACATTTCAATAGCATATCCATGATTTCCCCACCTAGTGGACAGTCAGTAACTTGAACTTATTTCTGACCTGATACAAACTGTACATATATTCACACTTGCCCTTTCCTGCTGTTCTTAGGACAGAATGGTTTGGTCTGTGCCATATAATTCTAATTTATTTTGGAAAGTAACTACAGGTATCTATGAGGACTGAGGGAGAGGCAAAAGATAAAACTGATGAACACAGGTATCAACTGTAAGTTTGGTTACTGGTATATTAAACTTTTTATTTCTTCAACTCATAGTCCACATACTCATTGCAAATGATTCCTAGCAGTAACCTACTTCTCATACTTTCGAGTTAAATGTAGATGAAGAGAAGTGCATAAGGCTGTTCCTTTAAATTCAGTATCAGTCCCAGATACCTTTATGACAAAGGTGACAAATCTTAGGTCATGGACGGAGAGAGGTAGATCTAATATTGAATGCGTGAGGGGTGTCCTGATCTGTTGTATCACATCAGTATGTTCATTTTGATGTAAAAACCAGTGCAATTATGCTGCCCTGTTTCATCTGTAAAAGAGGGCAATAGGTGTGGGAGAAAACCAGCGGGCATAAGCAGGCTGCAAACTGTGCTGGGAACTGTGTGGTCTTCGTGACAATCTGAATAGTGGGGAGGACTGGAGGGTACAGATCTTGTTTATGTCCTGCAGACATTTCAAGGAACATGTAGGCAGCAATATGCTAGTCTCTGGCACAAGTACATGCCTCCGAATGACTGGAAAATTTCTCTATAGGACCTGTTGAATTAACAAGGCAAGATTAGCCCCTCACTAAATCCCAGAGAACTCGCATGAAATCTGCTTTTTTGGATCTATGTCAGTTTTGACTTCTGGAGGATAACCTCAATGTCCATGAAATTAAACAGATTGAACAAGCAGTCTGAAGAGTATTGATGCTCCTTTAGCTGTGTCCCCCTTTATTAGCCAGCTCTCTAGAGCATGGCAAGGCACAATCGTACACCTTCTAAGGTGAGTTCTCATCTGGAACAAGAGCCCAAGCAGAGGCAGATTAGGTGACGCTGCTCAGGTACAATCCTCAAATCACAGCAGAACATGGGGTTCATGATGCACTTTTGTAAACTGAAATAAGAACTTTGAAGGCTGAGATATTTTATAACAGTTACATAATATACTGTAAAAATTACCCTCTTCATCTTGGAATTTCAGTTCTTTCTGAATTATCTGTCCCTAGGGGCAGGCTGAAAAACCTTGCTGTCCTAAGTAATAGGAGCCCTACAGTCAATAGCACTGATAAGGAAGCAATAAAGGTCCAAAACTAATCTCCAAGTTCCTAATAATAGAGGTCAGTCTGGAAGAGGCTCAGAGGAGGACAAAACCTTTTCTTTTGTGATGACTGGTGTTGATGGGTTGATATCAGTTCCCATATGAACATGACTGGATTGACAGTCACAACTGTACATCCAGTGCTGATGAACATCTGTTGGAAAGGGACATTAAAGAGCTGATTGTTTTTGGCAGAGAAGAAGAGAAGGATCTCTCTCTGAATCATACCCTGCATTCCTTAGGAAGAGGTATGGTAGGATTTTGACTCATTGGGATTACCACCCTCACGATCTGAGTCCATAGCTTTCTTCATAAGGAGGGATGAAATCAACAAGGAAAGTAAGAAAAACAAAATTAACTTCCATAAAAGAATAAATCTCTGAAGTTATAGGTAAAAACTTTCTCTTAAGAACTGCCTACAAGAATCTTCCATTTAGAGCCAGTGGCAAATAAGAGAAACTGACTGGAATATACCCGGTACACACCAGTTGTGCCAAGCGTGAGGAAGGATGTAGTTAAGAGTCATGCTGAAAGTGTTACCATTGAGATAAAAAGTCTTTAGACAAAGTATTTATTTGCAACTGAAAAATAAAGTCCTGCCCAGACTAAAATTCTGGAAAGAGAAGGAGTTACGAACCCACTGTATCACCCAGAAAAACATGGTACAGATGTTAGGTGACTTGATCATTTATATATAACACAGATGACACATAAAAGATTCTAAAAGCACTGCCTAGAACTAGATTATACAACTATTTATCTTAATGCTTATTGCTAACCACAAACCTTTCTGATTTGTTGGGTCTGACCAAGTGCATGCTGCGTGATGGTATTTTGTTTTGATTGTGGAGTATGCATCTGAGGTGCTGTCTGCACCAGGCCAGAGGAAGAAATAGGAGCAGGTATTTGTGATGGGGTCTGTATTCCAGCTTGTGATTGAGCCTAAAGGATGAAGATAAAATATTTGCATTATTTGTATCTCGAGGTAAGTTACATCATGTAAAAATCTACTGCACACCTTATGCAGAATAGCAGTAACATGTATTCTGGGAGGGAAGAGTGTGAACTGTACAGGAAACCAAACTGTTACTGTGTTTGGTACTGGGGAGTTCCCAGCTAAAAGGTGATGTTTCTTTTGCCAACAGAGTTTAAGAAAAAGACAAACTGGAGAGAGCCCAGTGGATAGCAATGAAAATAACAGGGGACAGAGAGAGCACAAATCAGTAAGAAAGGACTGTAAGAGGTGGTTGGAGTAACCAGAAGACAAAACTGATGATGCAAGAAAAAGGTTGCTCTTAAGACCAGGGTAATTTTTAATGGCCAATGAAGGGCAGGAAGTGTGTCCAACCTCACAAAAAACAGTTTTAGGTGGTAGTGGAAAACTATCTGGAGTATCGGTGAAGTAAAATACCAGGACAAGCCGCTGTTACAGAATTCTAGCAGGGTTTTAAAACAATTCAGGTGGAGATCTGAGTGTGTAGCTCCTAGGAATAGTTCTTGCACTGCAGACTGGGGCCTATCCTCACCAGAATCTTCCACCCTTCATAAGGATTGCTAAATGTGCTGGTGCACAGGCTTGCAGCAAGCCTAGGCCCACAGCATGCACAACAGCCAGGGACACACTACAGCTGGAAGAATACTTTGCTGCCATGATAGGCGGCAGGAGATGTTCCAAAAATGCCACTGGGAAGTGCATTACTGTTAAATTCTACCTCAGACCAACAGGTTACACTGATTCAGCTTGGTCAGATTACTCTTATACCTCCGTATTTATAGCCTGTCTTGGTTTATGCTGTATTTATTCACTGTGATACTAGCTATAATCAGCCTACAAATAATATTTGCATAACCACGGTTTCTTTTTCTAAGTCCACAGGAGAGTTCTACAACCTGGCATTCACATTTTTGATTATAATGAGGCACCACCACACAAGGAAGTTTGCATGTTTTGCAAACAGGACTATCTCAAAATAAAGTACTGAGACTGTAGCTCTCTATTACAGTTTGCAGTTAACAAAATGGTTGTATATGCTACTAAAAATCAAATTGTGCATGGAGGCAGTACATGGTAAGACAATTGCTTTTCAAGAAAGAGTATCTGGGAACAAAAGTTGCAAAGAAACAAGTATTAGAAACAGGTATTATGAGATTGGCTCTTAAGTTTTTCTACTGTTTCCCTTAAGCAGAAACAGGCTAAGCCTGATTTTTAAATTAATCTTACAAGCAGCACATTTACCTACTTACACTAAGTTATGAAATACTGCCAAGCAATTTACGTGATAAAAAACCAGAAACACCCTTACCTGCAACTTGATATTTCCAACTGGTAACTGCACTGCAGTAGCAGCATTCGGTCCTTGGATAGACAGTGGGAGGAGCAGCTGGGCAGTTCCTTGGGTAGTTAATAAAGCTTGAGGCTGGGCAACAACTGCAGTTTGTGGCTGCCTCTGTGGACTAACATAAAACTGAGAAATGGCATTCTGAGGTTCAGCTTTGGCCACGGGTATCTCCTGCTTGATAACAACGGCCTTTTTGGCAACTGGATTCTGGCCACTGGTGTACACTGACTGTCCTAAGGAATGGCTGGCTACAGGTACAGATTGACTTGTACTTGAGCAGTCAGCAGGAGCGGTTTCATCTTTGACAGCAGCACTGAATTGCTTCTGTTCCAAAGCAGCCGAGTTACCAAAAGTCTGAGACTGTTGCTGTTGTCCCCTTTTTTCAACCTCAAGTTGCATTTTCAATACTTCCACAAGTTTTTGCTCTTGTTCCAGTTTTCTTTTGAGCTCTTCAATCTGCTTTTCTTTTTCTTGAAGCTTGCGGTCCTTTTCTGCTACATCAAACTCTATGGTTGAGATGCTTCCACTGCTGCGATTCTGATTATCCTCGTTTGTGTTTGCTCTCAGTGGTGAAGTGCTTAGGAACTGGGATGGTGACATCATGGTCATTTCTGGGAAAGTATCTGCCATACTTGTATCATCTGTGCTTAGACTCGACTGTTCAGAAGGAGAGGGAGATATAGGCAAAGGAGAGCTAACGTTTTCAGTATTTACTGCTTTGCTGCCAGGTCCAGTAGATGTTTTTTCTGGAGGGAAGCTGGATATCGTATTAGCCACTGGTTTATTGAGTGTTGCAACAGGAAATGCCACAGTCACTTCCCCAGTGTTACCTGTGGCCCCACTAGAAGTGGTCACTGTCACAGACGTACTTGTAGCGACCCCATTGTTGTTAAGATCTTGATATGTTTTCAGACGCTCAATAAGATCTGTTTTTGTTCCAGACACTGGTAATCCCCTCAGTTTCAACTCCATTTTAAGCTCTGCTACCTGAAATAAAATAAAATAAAACACTATAATAAAAAAGGAAAATATTAAAACTTACTGATATACAGTCTTATTACACCTTAATAATAGAAATTATTTGCATTAGCGTATTTGCTAGTTATTACACCTCTGGGTTCTGATAGCATGCACGATCCATGAACACATTTCCATGACCTCCTACTTACTTCAGTGTTTAAGTGGCCAAAATCTTAGTAGTGTTCAGTTGTACAGTGAATAGTAGCAAACTGATAATGTTTTTTCATAAATATTCAACATGGAAAACTGCACCTACAGCTCCAGTTCTGAGCTAAAATCCTCTGAAGCAAACCAGCAGACAATGGCAGCAGTGCAGATAAAAGCAGTGAACAGCAGCATGCTGAACCCCTTTGTTACACCATCAGGACAGACAGATCTGTTTCTGAGAAACTTTATCAGGTCAGTTGATGATTCAATAGACCCATCAAACACAAAAGGCTCTCCTGCTAATTAGCAACCAAACAGTTACTCTATGTGCCATCTGGGTTTCTTTTACATAGACAGTACAAGCAGTCAAAATTACCTTCTGATAGAAAAATGTTCTCAGTTTTTTCCAATAAGCTTACAGACAAAGTAAAGAGCAAATGTGTTGAGTGTAAATTAATTCTATGCTTCAAAATATCAGTTAAAGAAAAACAGTCACAAAGAATGGCTTCTGTTTATCATAAACATGCACCACAGCTAACTGCAGAGTTTGGCCTCCATGCATGTTAGATCTACCTCTAATAGAACAAAAGGTAGTGACCTCAGTAGTATTTCAGTACTCAGCCAGTCTGGAATTTATGTTGGAGGTCTTTGTGATTTGGAAATGATGAAAAGTCACAGCAATACATTTTACGTCTCTAAAAACCACAGCAATTTTGTGTTAAATAACTCCCTAGCCAATGACTATCAGCTGTTTCCCCCAGTCTGGTACCCTCTACACTTGAGAGCGTGTTCTAATTTTTCTGTCTTTCAACAATTCGTTTCTGAACTCTTCATCAGAACTGATGTAGCTGATTCATTGGTAAAACCACCACCAGCAGGTCTGCAAGGAAGGCTTATGTTAGTGTTACCACATCAGCAGGAATACCAATAAATTGTGCAGAAATAGGCAAGTGAACAGCTTTAATCACAGCAAAGCACAATTTCAGGTATTAACTTAAATATCTTTAGAAGGTTTTAGTTAAAAATTTAAAGATTGAAAAACTTATTTCAAACACTGTGGTCTGAATTGCATTTTATAGACTTATTTCATATTAAAAGATTGGCTTTAACTTAGGACAATACATTACTGTCTTGAGAATCTGGTCTTTTGAAATTTCTTTTTTTAATCCCTTCAAGTCTAAAAAAATCCTCCCTTGCATCCCTCACAAACCTTGGTAAAGGCAGAGAGAAAGGAATGAATTGCCCACTAGATGTCCTTACCCCACCGCTCAGGTTTGGCACATTCCTGCAGCTGCTGAATCCTAAACCCCCACAAGCTGCTTCAGATTTGTAATTAGGTCCCTCACAGTCTTTATTCCTGCTAATGTATTTCAGAAGGAAGAAGATGCTATGCAATGCCCTCACCGTGCAACCTGAACAGTCTACACAGTTAATTATAACTTCAAGAAACTTCTACGAAATTTAGTGTTCATTTTCAGATGATGTATTGAACTCTGGTAAAAAGATCTTTTACCAGAGACCTCTCTGAATATGTTTTTATTAGGGCATCTTTTAATTTATATTGCTTAACTAAACCTCTTCACTGATACACTGAAATTGTGATGAGGAAATTACTGCTCCAGTGTTTAAATCTGCTGAGCTGAAACTTTGCATGAAGTGAACCTCACAGTTTACTCAGGGTGTCATAGTGAGGGACCTATACAATGTGTCTGAAATGCTTCCTCTTCTAATTCTTTGGGAAAGAAATGTCGTTTCTGGAACATTTGCACATGAGGAATCAAATATTTCAGTCCAGAAGAGTTGTGTATGAAAACTTTGACAAATCTTAATCTAACCAATTAGGAGGAAAGTACAGTTTTCATTGGTATAAATTACCAGGCATATTCTTGACAGTTCACAAATTATGAATTAGAGTAATGCACAGGAATGGACAAATCCCTCTTATGTTTTACCTTCAAGTCGTCCAAGCTTGAAGGTAGAGGTCCTGGTTTCCTGCTAGGAACATTACTGTTCTGTCTCGGTGAGCTGGCAGCTGATGTTGGTGTACTGTTGTTCAAAGTACTCAGTGGTGAATTCCCATTGTTGCTCTGTTTGTCATTCAGTGGCCTTCAAGAAACAGGAAAAAGAGAGGCAAGAATGTCAATGCTAAATATATTACGTTTTCAGTCAAGAGGCTGTGATTCTGAATCTCATGTCTGTGAAGCTAATGAACAAACTTTTTTACAAATACATGCTTAATCTAACACATTACCATTATGTATTTTCAGTAAAACAAAACAGACAAGAAAACAGAGAGCAGTATGTTGCTATTTTGGTTTGGTTTTGCAGTTAAGCATACCAACTTATGCTTCATTGTTCTGATTATTGTCATGGTATCCCTGAAGAACGCTATGGACTGCAAACTCAAGTTTATACAAATTAATCATCAGCCAGGGTAATTAGTAAGTTTTTGTCTGGCATCAATAACCACCCCCAACACTGAACTCTGTGTATTAACCCTTCCATAGATGTCCAATGTTCACACATGGTACGGACTGACATAAAGCAGTTCACTTTGAAGATGATGTATTTTTATCAGCTGTACTCAATAATCTCATATAAGGATTTCAAAGTAATTGTAAAAAATTAAAAATGCCACCACTTACACTAGGTACATAAGTCAGCTCTTTTATTTCGTTCAGCTGATTTATGAAGAAATGTTTCTGAAATGTCAGTAAATGGAACATAAGAAGCGTGGGCAAGCAGGCAGAAACATCGCCAGTCCAAATGTTAGGACACATGGTAATTATAAATACAACCACAGATGGTAGCTTTAACTTTCCCTAGCCTCACTTGCTGAGGAAAAAGAACTCAGTGAAAACTCATTTAAAAAAACCAGCTGAAAGTCAATTTGAATTTAGGGTTGTGTGACTGTGGCATGTTACACGTTAAGCACTTCTAGGAAAAGATTGGTCTTACATGATGAGAATGAAACTGCAGATAGTCAGCTTCTTGTTTTGTTATGGGGTGCTGGCAACTCTTTAAACATTTGTTTTCCTGACTGCTTCTACCTATAAACCAGTGAGTGTACTTCTCACTGTTAAAAGTGCTAAAGATCAGTACTAATGAGGAACTCACATAAGCATTAGAGATGAGGCTATAAACAACAGACAGATCTTACCAAATTTAAAATGACTGTTATGTCTTTTTTGTAAACTGCAAAAATGTGGTTTGTGAATCTGATGTAAAAAAAATAAACCCACAAGAATAGTGTATGTCTTTGTAAAAGACATGGTCTGCAAGCTTCTCTTCTGCTCTGCATACCTATGTCATATTTGAGTGAAAATGGTGTCAAAACTTTCTTGATTTTGCACAAATGCTTTTGAGTTTCAAATATGCATTTGGTCAGAAAAAATGCATCTGACCTGTTAGAAGTTCTGTTTCCATGTCACATAAAAATAACTAGGACGACTTCAAGGCTTATCAGACTTCAAGATTATTTTAACGAGAGAACAACCTCATCACCTTGTTAAATAAGGCAAATAATACCCACAGGGATGGACGATGCCATTTAAAGTTTTCTTGGGTTCCAACTGTCTCTTTAACGTTTGCAAACCATGTTTACTTCTAAAGCCCTAAGTCTATAACTGCTATGTCTTTTCTTTAAAGGACACAAATAATGCTTCACATACTTCAGCGGTGCAGGTAGAATTGTCTGGTAGTTGTAGTGTTGTTGCTGTTGGCTCAGGATCTGCAGCTGCAAAAACAGTTGCTGCTGTTGTAGCAGACGAGCATAGTTGGAGTCCATCTGTGGCTCATTTTTCTCACCTTTCTGATCAGGTGGAATATATTGATGATACTTCAATTTTTTCACCCTTGGCTTAGGTTCTTTACATTTCTTGCTCCGATGCTTATCATTTGGGTTCTTTGGGTGGCTTTGCTGTTTATGGATGGAAAAGATTGAAACAAAACCACAACAGATGTCATTTAAAGCAGTTATGCATGGCACAGAGATGCAGCATACCAGAGCACTTTTACTGTAGAGAGCTGCTGAAAACAATTGTCCCTGAAAACATCCCCAAATGAACCATCCTTGGAAGGTTAACATACTGCAGCTGGCTTATCCCCTGCACAAGTAGAGATCATCAAATCATGGTTTGTGAATGGTTTTTTAAAGATGGCGCAGCTAAGGGATTCTACTAGTCATGACCTGACATTGCAAAGAGGCATTCTTCTTAAATGCTAAGTTCAAAGCCACTTAGCAGTTTGTGGAAGTAAAAGCCAGGATCCTAAACTCCATCTGTAAACATTTGAGGTACTTAGAGGTCTGGACTAAAAGCATGGACAGACACTCCTATAAATTACAGGCAGCGGTATCTTCATTAGCAATACCTGCTCAAGTAGTAAAACTCTTCCTTTACAAGCTCTTTGAAATTATTTTGAGGGAAAAAATGAAGGCAGTTACCTCATCATACAGCAGGTATCAAAACAGAAATGCTGTGTTGATCCATGCACATTTACTACACAGATAGCCTCTTTTAGGGCACATCTGAATTTGTCTTAAAGGTCCTGCATTAAGTAAGCTGGTACAAGTCCAGTGATTTCAAAGGATATAGCCAAATTTTTCAAAAATTGACTGCCAGAGGTCATCCTTGTACATTTAAATGAGTTAATTTCATGTAGTTAAGTAGAAGTCTACATACATATATTCACTAACACAGCTGAAGACAGCAAAGTTACTGAAATGAAACATTATAGACATCTAACACAAATCCCTCTTTAGCTGTACTTGAAAGGGTTTTCAGTGCTGCTGGCTAGGTCAGTGCAGAAAAGAGAATTGAGTACATTCTGATCTTCAACAAGGACACAGTAACTTCTCCCTCACAATGCATTCTGTTCATGCATTAAATCAACTAAGAAAATAGTTGTGGAAAAGGAGCAGTGCTGTTCATCACTTTGGTTACAGGTAGGTTATGAATGCAGTGACTTTCTATTCAATTATCCTCCATACAGAACTAGATTAGAAGATAGACAGAAAGTAGAAACTCTGTACTGAAAAACTCTATTGTCCTTATTTCTTAAATCTTCCATAGCAATGTAATGCACAATTCTGCCTGGAAACTTTTGTCAACTGTACTGTAAGGACCTCTTGGAATAACGAGCTGGTCCCTACAAGTGTTACTGGCTGACCTTAGCACACAAAACCTTTGAGTCACCAGCCCAGTACGCTCCTCTGAACACCAGCTACAGGCACTATAAGGTTACGTGGGTAGTTTTCCATTAAACACAGCACTGGAAAAGGACACAGGTGAAGAATGTTGTCCTCAGGGGCCACAGTTCCAGGTACCCACCTTGACTAACGTTGGCCCAGGCTTAGCTGCAGATACAGTGGTTGTGGTCAGGGTGGTTGCAGCAGTGGAACGTGTCACGTGCTGTTCGATTGCAGAGGGACTTTTGAGGAATTCAGGAACTGGAGAGGTTAAAGGTGGATACTAGTATTAAAAAAATATAAGGAAAAAGAGAAACATTAAAAACATCGACCACCTGAGTAACCGGAAAAAATGTGAAAAAGTTAAGACAATTTACTCTCATGTCAAATTCACAAAATATTTTTCAGAGGAATGGTGAAAACAGAACTCCTGTACCTGTGTACATGTATTCTATATGGGCACATTTTGGCACACTTCAAATACAGCAAATAAAATAAAATGGTTTCTTACCCTGACTTCTTAGTTAGCTAAGAAAACACTGCTTTATTACTATAAAATTGAGGCCTTCAGTATTTTTTGTCTGTGGAGTCAGAATTTTGTGTGCACAAGGAGAATCTTAGCCCCCAAACAAGTACTGTCAGAAAAGCATTGCTTTCATAAAGGTAAAACATCAACAGAGGCTAACAAACTTCTTGTTTCAGAATGACCATGCAGCAGGACAGCAGGTGTATTTTGAAGACACCCCTCCTATGGTATTTTTACAGAACCCCACCTCTGACTGTGCCAGGAGGTGCATTTCTTTTGTATCTGATGCCAGCAGAAGTGTAAACGCAAACTTCACTCAGCTTAAATTTGCCATACCAATTTTTATTGAGCTGAAATTGGTTTGTGATTTTAAGTCTTAAAGAAACCTTCTGATTTCCTTCTGTGGTGCATATCCCACTGATGGAATATAGACTCTACATAAACAGATCTCAGTCCTTGTGTTCCTAGATATAAAAAGAAATTTTTACTCTTTTCTCACAGATTTTTCATTCTTTGATTATCCTTACCTGTTACAGGTAACTGTGTTAACAGTTTTCATTAGTCTTTCTTGGATATAAGTAACTGAAAATGTACAGGATATTCCATGTAGGGTCTCACTGGATCCTTACAGTGGCATTAGCACTTCTACTGGAATCGTTTCTTCTGACAAACTTGCAATTTTACAGAGGATGTCCACAGTAGCTCCCTGACTCCGCTGCTGAACACTGCACTGTTTTCTCTTGAGTCAAGAGTCCCCAGATTTCCACATTTCTTTGTCATGGGAAGGAGGGGCATTGTGTATTTTTCTTTCCAAGAACTATTCGTTCCATTGGAATTGCATTTCTCTCCTACAAGCCAAATTAACCAGTTCTTTTTGCATAATAACAATCCAGCTGTGTGCTGACTATGCCTTCCTACTTTTGTTAGGTGACCCATTCTTATGT
Organism: Falcunculus frontatus; assembly: GCA_013398115.1. NCBI lineage: Eukaryota > Metazoa > Chordata > Aves > Passeriformes > Falcunculus > Falcunculus frontatus. Next base: position 1,241,383 of record VZRV01002476.1, on the reverse strand, counting down.
CAAGGTTGTTTATGGTAACATGAAACCAGAATGTCCCAAATCAACTCCCACAGAGCACTGGTACCAGCTTCCTTTCAGCCCAGGACTTCCCTCTTTCTGTCTCATTTCTGGTAATCTCCATCCTCATTTTGCTAGTATTTAATATCATCCAGTAATAAATCCAGCCAGATGACATCAGTTGCACTTCCATTGTTTAAGAAAGCAATTAGATCACCTAGTACAATGTTCCTTTTATAAAAGCCCCTTCTTTATATTGCTATGAGTAAACATCCTTTTTCTTCCAAATTAATTCCAAGACTTGCATTCTAATTAAGTCCGACAGGTGCTTCTTTCTGTTTCATTTATTTCCGTACCTTTTCCCTTATTTTTTCCATGAGATTGTACCACAAAGAACTTAAATTGGTTTGCTAAAAACACTTGGTACACATTTTGCAACTCTGTGTCCTGGTTCTTTTGTATTTCTGGGATAGCAGTTCCCAAGCTGCCAGCCTGCATGCACAAGCTCTCTGACTTTTCCTTACAATTAATTTGTAATAAATTTCCATTTTATCTTTGTGTTTCATTTAGACATTTTGCTGTGTTCCCAATGACCAGGTGCCAAGAGGCAGCTGTAGCTGCCTTCCTATAACCCAGCAAAACTGAACAGTGGATTTGACCCTTCCGCCGTGCAGCCACACAGAGGAACAGCTCCTGCTGAGTGCTTCGCTAAACAGCAGGATTTACCCCGCCCTCCCTACTCACTGAAACATTGTACACATGCCCGTCCTGGGCTCCTGTCAGTTTATGGTGGCAGGCTGAAGATACAAATGTCTCTATTTTTATATCCAAGTTTCAGAGTGTTTACTCTGGAAAGCATCTGATATCTGCACAGTGTCTGTTATTTGCTGGACTTCCACAAGAATTGGGAGGGGCCGTTAGAGGGACTTAGCCTTTGAAAAAAGGTTCTGGATGCTGTATTCTGACATATTGCACCCCTGTCGCTATCCAGTTTAAAAGGCTTATTCTAGTTACAGCAGTAAAATTTTAAATAGCACTTAGTTTGTCTTTGATTCAAAGTGTCAAGTACCATATTACCGTAAGGCGCAGAAGAATTAAAACAACCTCATGATTTTTACCATTTCTTAATTTCTTTTTATCATGAACTCCCAACTAAACACCATTTTAAATGTCTGCTATTTCACTTATTCATTACATAATCTCTTACTATTCTGATCCTTCTTGAACCCAAACAACTTGACTTCAAACATACTATTTAGTAACCCTTTATAGGCAAGGAAAACAAATCCATGATGAAAGCACAGCAAAACTCTTCAAAATGGGAAAGTTAGTAAATTTTTTAAAAAGCCCAAACAAAACCAAACCAACAAAAAAACCCCACCACCAAAACCCCCAAATTACCTCTTTAATTCACATTGTGTGAAAATCATGGTGTTAAACATTTTCCTCTTGCCAGAGAGTAAATTACTTTTTCCTTTCATTAGTCATTATCCTAACCTACACACAAAGCTTTTCACAGACTTCCCAATTCTACCTGCAAGTGTTAGATGAGGCACTGAACCATCCACATCATTTACTTTATTTAGTTTTAAATTAAAGAAACTGGATTTAACAGGTCTTGACTTCATAACTTGATTACTTCATAGACTAGTAATTATTTAATTTGAACTGATCTCTACTTCCAAACAATATGACTTCTGCCCCTTTTCTGCTAGATGCCAACAAGAATCTAGCAGGTCAACAAGCTACAGTGAATATATTAAGAAAACAGTTATTCTGTGCCATCAAGCAAAATTCTTCAGCTGTTTTGAAGATAACTGTTTAATATCTTCTGAATTGTTTTGAAGATAACTGTTTAATATCTTCTGAATTGTGAATACCCCAATTTGATCTGTTTAGAGGATGACTAAAATGTCTAATCCTTACCAGATGCAAATACACTGGGTTAAAGCAAGTTTTAGGTCATCAGTCAACAAGAGCTGAGGGTTCTCAAAATTATGTTACATCCTCTGAAGTCTGGAAATGTGCAGAGGAGGAAGCCTTGAAAAGAACTCTGGCTGCACTCTGCTTTATTCAAAACATTCTTTGTATTTTTTTTTGTTGTAATAAAATTTAAAATTTATCAGAGGAAATTAAAAGAATAAAGGAGCCATTCCCAGACACGTCTCCTGTAGAGACCTGCTGTGCTGTTATTCTTTAATTCAAAAGGAACAACAAGGTAAGCATCAGTTTTATTCTGCAGAAGAGCAGCTTCTCATTTTAGATGTGTGCACAGAAGTGGCTGTAATATGATATGAAATCCATAAGCAAAGGCTTGAAGTTCTTTCTATCTGAAGTGCTTTTTCAATCAAGTTCAAGCACCTTACTTTTTGTTTCTGCAATCACAGATCTCTCTTATGCTTCCTACTTGGAACGCTTTTGGCATGTATTGCTTTGAGTATTTTTATTTATCTCTCCATTAGGAACCTAATTCCTTACTCAGGAATCTAATTTCATGTGGTTTGTTTTCAATTTATTCAACACAAATTATGTTCTCTCAACGTGAAACCCAATTCACATCTTAATGTGTGTGTTAGGGAACAATGAAATAAAATGGATGTGCTGTACTTTGTGTCCAGCATTGTTTCTGAATATGAACTTTGCAATACTGTTTCTATCTACTGTGGTAATAAGAAAACCAAGGAGATTCCAGATCCTGAACCACTCAGTTGTCAAGTGTCAAGCTGTCATGGTCATCAAGACGATACAGTCTTTGGAGCATTAACAAGAGCTATCTCTTTTTTACTTATTTAACAGTTCAATTTTACATTGCTTTCTGCAGTAAGGAACAAATCCACAGCTCTCTAAATCCTCACACATTTAAATGCTCTGCTATAAAGATAACATTTTATCTGCCATGACATGGTTACTTTCCTTTCTTTGTAAGTACCTTGAGAAAAAACTAAAAACCTCATTAAAAAATCAACATAAATGTTATTTTGATTTCTTTAATAGTAAATTCCTTAGGCAGTATTTTAAAACTATAGTAAAGAATATGTAAATTATGTGGGAAACTTTTTTTTAATGGACTTTTCTGAAGATAATGGAACTGATGTCAACTGTTGTTTCAGCTAAGTTTAATTCTAAATGAGTTCAAGACCTTGCCCAGAAGGAAGACAGACATTAAGTAATCAGTAACTGCTGGAGTAAACCATGGCCATGACCTTTTAAACAACTTCTGGGAAAGCAGCAGATCTTCTATGGGTCATAACGAATTTCAGGGAATTTATGGCTTCACTGCAGCCTATGGGAATTTCATCACTGCCACCAGCTAAGCCAGGGTTCTACTCTATGCACTCCCAGCTAGAAAAGAGAGTCCCAGATACCCCTTTGTAGCAGCAGATGTATTCATTCCATGTGAAACCATACCCCATTTCTACAGTGCCAGACCAGAAAACATACTGTGAAGATTTTAACATTTAAAAACTGTACCTGTGTTGATGTAGCAGCATTTGGGGTTATAGGTGAGGGTGAGTCACTTGTTTTTGGCTCACCAGGGGAAGCTGCTGAACCCTGGGATTCTTGGCTGGCTGGCTGATCTGGTGATAAAGCATCACTGCTGTCTTCATCAAATGAGAAATCATCCAAAGCTTGAGGGTAATTCTCTTGTCCAACTGCTAAAATGTTTACATAGAAAGAAACAATGTTTTTTTTAATTGCACAAATTGAATTTAGACATTCATGGCAGAATTAGCTAATTGCTGGAAAATGATCCATTTTCAGCAGTCTAAACATATGGTACCTAAGTATTTATTGTGTTTTTAATGTGAGAGCCGTATTAAATCATGTTCAAGGAATCAAGAAAACCAAGTGTGGAGCAGAAGTGGTTTTAGTAAGAGATTTAAAAGTACATTCAACAGATGTGGAGTGCACACAGACACCTATGGCAGGCTGAGGAATGGCCACAGATATTTGATTACTTTGTAATAATTTTTATTAAAAACAAGTACTTTCAAAGTTTCATATGAAAATAGGATTACTTTATTTAAATGATAACAGAGTTTAGGTCTCAGAAGCTGAATGAGTAAGTAGCAGTAAACTTAGCATATGTTATCTTCTAGTGAACTTTCCCTCAGGAGTTAAATTTTTATTTTCCACAGTGCCATGTAGATCACAAACAGAAGCTGTGGGACTTCTACTTGCCTATAATGGCTTCTTTAACGCTGGAGTCTACAGGAAGAATATTTTTTTCTACCAGTTCCATAGGGCCAGGTCTCTGAGCAATCTTCTCATTCAGATCATCTGCCAACCGAGCTCTCTTCAGTTTCATCTGAGTGGCTTGCAGTGAAGGCTCTGCAAAGGTCTCTAGAAGAATATATTGATTTATATATTCTGTTCCAACTTTCCCCCAATTTCATGATAAACAACATGGTCTTGTCTTTGCAATAACCATTCCACTTTTATCAAAAGCAGTCAAGTAGAACTCTGAAGATTCTCAAATTAATAAGAAAAATATGATTATATGAGTAGATGTTGTTCATCTCCATGATCATGTTTTTCAAGAAATCTAATCTCTTTTTTAACAGGATTAAGACCTTTGGTAAACATCTCTATATAATGTCCAACAATAGAGAAGTGAATATATAATAACAAATACCAGTTATAATCTACAGCATTTGCTGCTCTTATGGTTTTCCAATGTGAACTATGGTAAAGATTTAATTAGTCCATTGATTTTTGGATTCTCTCTTCACAAATATCTTTTATTTTAAAAACACCTTCTAGCAAAAATCTGAGTCTCCAGAATTGCTTTTCAATAAAATTACGGAGATTGTCAATATGGATGTGATCTATCATTAATCAGACTCCTACCAGGATTTAGTATTCAAATACATGTTTCGAAAACTAATGGATATTAAATATTCTCGGATTATGGTTATTTGGTAATTTGTCTTCTTGGCAAGCTCATGGTGAAATGCAGTAATCCAGCCCCATCCATCAAGAGACTGTGGTTTCCAATCACCTGAGCAACAAGGAGAATAATGAGGCAGGGTAACAGTCACATTTATTAAAGGTTCTTCAGGGCTGGGGAAGAGCCCAAGGCTGTCAGGTCATTTTAGGGCAGGGGCAGAAACTGAAGCAATATAAACACTCCATGCACACACACCACGATAGAATTACCATTATAGAATAAGAACAATATGCAATAGCAAACAAATACACTGCTGAGAACACCCTCACTGCCACAGATGTATCTATTACTATACAGATTTAGAATACAGACTACCACAGACACTGTAGAACTAGAGAAATAGAGCATATAAACCTTTAGAAATAATTCACATCAAAGTGTAATTCAGTGAGACAACTGAGAGCTCAACCAAGTCCCTGCTGCGAGCAGCTCCGAAGGCCCGGAGCTGGCACGTACCTTCCAGGATGTGCATTCTGACCAGCTCTGAGCGGTCCGGCCTGCTGCGGATCTTATGCTTCAAGAAATTTTCAGTCTTAAAAGAAATGAGGAGACAGCATTAACTACTGTTCACTTAAAAACTCAAAGCAGTTTGATAAATCACCTGTGTCCAATCAATGAATAGTTGCAGTTTCATTCAGATGGGTGGGTATCACTGTCAGAACACGGGCAGCAGAGGGGTTCCTTTTGTTTTGTTCCATTTTCCTAGCAGTTAAGCAGGGCTGATGGATTTCCAGCTTCCCCAAACAAGATGGGAATGTTTCTCAATTTGATCCCATATCACCCCACAATCACGATAGTACAGACTTGCTACAGAAATACTGCACAAGCATAATGTACCCAAGTATCCAACCCTTAACTGGAGGTAGGTATATGTTAACCCCCAGTAAGTTTAACCCCTGACACTGATCTGCGAAAGCTTAGAAAAGCTCCTCTCAGATTTGACACCCATATTTTATTTTAATGAATTCTCCCCAAATAAAAGCACACATTATTACTGTAATGGTAAGAATTTTTCCATGTACTGGAAAATGTAGTATCACAAAAAGCTGACTATCCATTTCCAGATGTTAATCATAAATTTACGCAAAGTGGTTTACCCTGGCTCGCTCCAGGCTCTTTATCTGCTCATGGAATGCAGCTGGACTTTTCAAGGCTGTGAAGGGAGAGTAAGAGTTAAACTGACAGGAAGTGATTTTCAAAAGAAATATGCTAACCAGAATGTGTGTATGGGTGTTTAACACCACCTCAAGTCATGTTTGCATCTGACCAGGCTAACATTTGATTCCTGCTAGTTGTATCCACCTATATTTAGCAGAGATGAACAATACTCCTATACAGAATACTTGGAATATTTGATTTTAACAGATTATTACCATGTAATGATTAACTTTTTTGCTATGTACAAAGGTGTTTATTTATCAAAACTGTCCCGCAGTAGAAATTTTATGAGGTAAGGTTTAGAATGCCAAAATCCCATTTAATTTATTCGACTGAATTTTCTGGCTGTCCATACCTCATACTTGCTGTTATTAGAGAGAGTTGGACCTTCCCTTAAGTACTATGTGTTGATTTAAAAAAAAAAAAATAGAAAAATGTAGAGGCCTTAAATGTTCAGCTTAGAAAACAGAATGACAGTTAGCTGCTAAACAGCCAAAAAGAGTAAAAAACCCACTATTCACTTAGAAATAACATAGATTGTAGAGTGCTCCATCTCAATGCTGTCCACTTACAGATACTCCATGTTTTCCGTGCACCCCTCATTTGTTTGACAACCCTTGTCATTCTACGCTTTAAAAACTGCTGGTTTTGTTATTAATGTCCACTCTTTTAAGTAATTCAGTTTATTTAGTAAATTAGTCATAATTATTTAAATAGAGAAAATAAAAGCAGAATCAGACTGTGTCTACAAATCCTTTCATTTTCATCATGATGGCTATTTTAACTGAAACATGATGTAAGCACGATGAATTTACTACAGGCTCACTTCGGTTATCAAAAGGATCCCACAAGTCTTTTCAAATGCTAAAGCTATTTTTAATGACCTCACAGAAATGCTTATCTTCGTTATTTTATATATTCAATTCAAAATTAATGCTATAAAAATACAAATTACTAGAAGTAAGTCTTACGTGGCATGATGCCCTGGTCCACCAGCTGTTCTCGTGTCCGTCTCTGTTGCAGCCTCAGCTGAAGTACTGACAAAAGAAAACATTCATTCCTGTGTAAGCACAGTCTCCTCACAAAGTGCAAAACCCCATTCAAATGATACCAAGTACTGCAACTTTAGAAATACTTTTTGCTGTGTGTATTCAGACCCGAGAGCAACCCCTAAGAGCCATCCTAGGGAACAGCTGCTAACACAGTTCCCAGCAATTACTTCCATCCCCACTTCCATTGGAGTTTGCTGCTTCTCAGTCACATCTGATGCCAGGACTGTATTTCCCATGTGCAACCATTTTTCCTATCAGCCAGGCCTCAAAAGGGGTGTTAAGCTTACATCAAGAAAACAGTGAGGTAAAAAGAGTTTAAACCATAAACTGGAACTCATAATGATTATAGAGTCTTATTGCATGTCCTAAGCCAATCTTACATGACTTCACTGTAGTGAAATAGAAATGATGTTTACAGAGCATTTTAGAAGAAAAGCTCTATGTGTTTCGTTGTTTGTTTCATCTTAAGGGGTTGTTTTTTTTAATATAAAGCCTGATTGCACATTTAAATAAACCTTGCTGAAACAGAAGAAACTGAAGAGAAGTGGGATTTTATCTGCCTTATTTAAAAACAACAAAAAGGTGTTACAATCAGGAACAGACCTTATTCTCTCTCTGAATATCAGAAAATGTTGGTTTTTTGATTGAGATATGTGTTATGATAATTATTTAAAGGACAAAATAAATCCAATACTGTCAGATGTGAAAAAGCAGTTTATAAAACTTCAGAGGTAACTTCTTATGTTTCATTACATTTAATAAAAAGTTTCTCATTGTTACCATGTGAGTAACCAATGCGACATACATTAAATACTACACCAGAAACCACAAAACCTGGGAGAAGATGTAGACATAAAAGCTTTATACTTTCAAAGATTATGGTGTTTTGTTCCCAGGGAAAAAAAAGAAAAAAAAAAGTTGTTTCTTTCTTCTACTGTTCCCTTCCCCTTGTCTCTACATCAGTTTATCATAGCGCTTCATTATCTCTTTGACACATATAGCTACTGCCCCAAAGTGAAATTTCATCTTATGAACAAGGGATGGTCAAGAGAAGAAATATATTAAAGATATAATATTTACATGCTGAAATTCAGACTTGAGAGCTTATTATGGGCGTATGATTATGGTATGCTGTTCCTATTGTACTTCACAAGGAAGCAAAACAAGCTAATGCATTGTCAAAAACATCAAAATGAATGTAATTTCTAAAAAATTGAGCTAAGGACAAAGTTCATTGTTTCCAGAATTTAAAAGGAACCAGCTTATTTCCTGTTCTGCAGTACAGGAAGGATATTCCTCTGGCTAAAGCATTAAAACCGGGAATAGCAAGTCCTGAAAACAAGGACATTATTTTCTTGTGTCACACAAACATTGAGAGTTCAAATACAAACATTTCAGGGCTGTGGCACAGCAGATCTGTTCAGACTTTACAATATTGTTACACAAGAATCACAAAGCACAGAGATGGGAGAATGCAAAAGAACAACAATAAAATGTAGACTGATGAAAAGTCATTCGAAAGGTACTGAGTTCCTCTGGAAACTTGAAAATACCTGCTTTAAGTAGGGCATTGTATTTTCCAAGTAATACTAACTGTAACAAGTTAACTGAAGAATTATTTTATAATAGTTTGGTTTTGTGTTCCTTAGTTTCCTGTGGCTCCAGGCAAGCCATGACCTCTTGTTAAGGTATCTCTCACCAGTAGGTGCAAACTTGTACTGCCTGGAGAGCTGCACCAGCTTTACTAAATAAGTGTGCATTAAAAAAAAAAAAATCATTTCAATGGAAATGCATTTCCACCATACCCTTTCATGTTGTGATATTAAGCTTCTGACCCTGGGGTACATCACGAGCACAAAGCATGGAGAAGCTCACTGATTGCTGTAGTGTTTACAGGAAAGCAAAAGAACTCTGATACGTTCTTGTTTGGGTTCCTTGCTTACAAGTAGAAAGGTAAGAAAGCTCAGAGTCAGCCTTAAAAATGTATGTGCAATCCCTTTAAAAAATCTTAAATAAATTTTACCCATCCAAATGATGTGAAAGACAATTTATAAGCAGGCTGGCAAGACTACTGTATTCCAATAGTTTTAGTCCTCAGCAGATTAAAACTTGTCTTCTGTTCTTTGCTTAAAGTGTGATCTCAATTACATCACTAGGAGACTGTGACAAGGCTTGAAAATCATGTCCTGCTCTGGGCAGGAAGCTCATCCATGCTAACAGCTCTGTTTGGTCCTAATTCACCATACTTTAATCTGGCTTTCTTGGAACACTTAGCGAATGACAGATGTGCCTACCAAATCTTTTACCTAGTTACAGGCCAGTTTTAAACACATGCCTCTTTATTTCAGGCCCAAGGTCTTCAGGCAAAGTGATCTGCTCCAACATCAGTGATGCCCATAGTAGAGCTGATACATGCCAAACACAGTAAGTAAACCAGAATTAGTATTTCTTTTTCAGTTCCATTACCTGAAACACAGTGGGTCAACAAGTGAAGGCTGGCAAGGTACATGGCAATGTTAATACTGCTGTGACTCACATACCAAAATATCATAGGCAGCTATCTATTAAGAAATAATGCATTTATGGCGATATTTCTGATTTCTAGTATGTTTTTTATCCAGACTTTCTTTTACACTAAGCTTTCCCATAAAGCCCATTTTGTAGGTGTAGCTGGTTCAGCTATAACTACCTAAGGATTGCTAGGATTGTGCTTTCAATATTAGTAATCGCAAGTGGGAAAGAACATTATTACTGATTATATTATACTGAACATTATTTCTAAATATAAATGATGGGAAGCCCTGCTGTGTAGTTTAGGAATGTATCTATGATTTGTGGCTTCAATTATAGTCAGATATTTGGCTTAAGCTTTGTAGAAAGAGTAAAACTGACCCATATCCTAAACAATGTCCAGCATAACAAGAGAATATGCAGTGGATTACAGCAAAAGGGAGAGAGGAACAGTAAGAATGAACCTGCACATAAAGCTTACGTGCTCACATGTGAAGCTTTAGCATTTTTAAACAAAAACATGTAACAAACCATTCTTGTCTCTCATAACATTATTTGTCTGCCCATCATTTGTTAATCTAAACTGGGCATTACAAAGAAGTAACAGAGGATTTTGAGGTTGTCTCATCTGTATCTGGACAAGTCATAAAAACAGTGGGAAAACTGAGAAAATGAGAGATGTAGAAGATATAGAACATGTAGTTATTCACTTACTAAATAAATATCATGAACTTATATATTACATAATAAGGAAAGGACAGCCTGTAGCATGACTAATAGGGAAGCACTGCAGGGGGAATGCTAAAGAAGAGATGACTCATAGTTAGAAAGATGGTATAAGATGATAACTGAAGATTTTGACTTGACCAGAGTAAGGAGGTTAAACAGAAAAAGAGCTGGATGAAAACCAGATGTTTGCTTTTGCAATCAACTCCAAAACTAAGGTTAAAAACCAGTTTCTTGTCTAAACTTTTAAAAAGGATAAATAGTGAGCAGTTGAATGCATTATTAAAGAAATATTCAAATAGAAAGCAATCGTGAATAAAACCCCTAAATATATTATTTTTAGAAGCTGGAAAGCTAAAAAAGGTTTTGCTTTTCCAAGGCAAATCCATCAGGAAAAAAGCTGATATTGATATCTCTACAAAAGAGATACAAGGATCTAGAGGATCTAAAATACTTTCAGCCTCTACAGTGACACAAAGTAAAAAGCAGAGCTGTTTCTAAGGAAGAAATAGTAACACCTGTGTGTGAGTTGCATAACTTCATGTAGTCAGAGCACACCTGGGTTACAGGTCTGGTGTCAGAGCAGGTGGTCACACTACAGTCAGGAGTGACCCTTCCATTGTCTCCAGTTACAGACAGATGTGTATCTTTATACCAGAGGTGAACCTGAAGTGGGTATAAAGGAATGAGGTTTGTGAAAAACTCCGAAGGAAATGGGGACTCACAAGAAGCAGCTCAAAGAACAGCCAGCCAGATAGGAGGATGGGAGTCATGGAAACTAAATCACACGTTTTCAATAAGGAAAATATGATGAAATTATCTTCAGAGACAAGGATGAACCATCTGAGAATTGCACTTATGGCAAAGAATTGCTCATTTATTTCTGTGAGAAACTATCTAGAATAGAATGCAGGCTGGTTTAAATCTAATGTAATTAAAGCTAATGCTTATCATACACATGGAAATCCATAGAGCAAGAGGTTTCTAGAACAGTCAGGAACACACAAAGTGGTAAATCTAGTAAAGCTGGATAAGAGGACACAGCCTAAAAAAAAAAAAAAAAAAAAAAATATAAAAACCATTGAAGCACTACCCAAATATAACATATATATGTATTTTACTACTTGTTCTAGTGTGGGTCAGGGTTTGGATTTTTTTCCTTCTTTTGTTTTTTCCCCTCCCCTTTATTTCAAAGAACCATTTACAGACAAGCCATCATGGAATCTGGGGAAGGAAGAATTTGAAAGACAGGAGGTGCAGGTACTACAAAGCAAAGTTCCCTTTGGAATGGTACTTACTCAAACATTGTGTTTAACAGATGGTTCTTATCAGGGTAAATCCATTCAGCTTTTTGCCAGATAGTTTGCCTTTCACTTTTACACTTTTAAAATCACACAGCTACCTACGTAACATCTAAAGTCATAGGTGATCCCCAAATTAAAGGCACAAAATTAACAAATATTTAGATATGTTAATACACTATTAATGTTGTTAATACTGTTCCTCCTATTTAAAGTACATGTGCAAAAGAAGGGCTATGTTAACACCACTGAACAAATGTAGTTGCTAAAAGACAGTACAAATATTTTGCACTTCACGTTATCTAGCAGGAATCCTCCTTCACACCACTGCAACTCTAAAAATTGTCTGTGAACTGCTTCTGAATAAAAGCCATGCACAGAGAGGTCAGTCAAATTCCTGCTTTGAGTGAGGGAGAAGGGAGGATATTCTTTTTTGTTTTCAACTAAGCATACGATTTTAACACTTGAACACCAGGTGGAGAGATTCCAAAATTTCCATGCGTTTTCTTAAGTTAATAAAATGATCATTAAAGCTTGGATAGCTTATTTAATACTTAATGACGAAACAAAAAAGCGTAATCCCTCCTCACAGTAAGAACATCTGGTTATCTGACTCTCAGAGTCAGCAGAAGTCTTGTGACTGCACTGGGGGTAGAGATTTTTTGCCAGTGAAAAGCTGAGTGCCGGAGGCTGGTGCCCCCCCTCTTACAGCTCCTTCCAGTGTTAGTACATCAGGGAATCAACACTTCTTTAAGCCAGGGAATGGAGATGATGGGGCAGAAAGGGGAGGTCATCCGTTAACCAATACACTTGATTATGTGGAAGTGTATTTCTGTAAAGCAGTAACTTTTATAAAGCCAATGGCTCTGTTCTCACACTGTGAGTCCTGCTCGGGTTCACACACACTGTGCCCTAAAGGGGCAGAGACTGAGGATAACCAGAACCAGCAGCTCCTCAGTCTTCTGCTGAAGCACTCTCAGGGGGTGACTGCAGAAGTGCCACAACCAGGTACTTGAGGAAACATAGCACGTTCTGTATAAACCCTTGGAAAGGAAGCAAACAGAGCGGTCTGAGCATGTCTTACTGTGAACAGCAGAATGAGAGAAATAAAGTGTATTATTAACTCACCTAGAACAAACAGCTTTTATCAGAGCTGAGCAAGTGATTCCTGTTACAAATCTGTAATGTGTATCCTATAGAAGAACAGCCTCAAAGTAGTACTACATAATCACAAGCACTGGAATGTAAAGAGGCCAAAAATAAATTGATAGTTGTCCTGCAGGAACAATGCTATCTACACTGATTGACAAGCTTTCACCACTGCTTCTTGCCTTGAAATAAACCAGCACACATACTGTGCACACTTCCAGCACTAATAACTCCACATCTAACACAGTTTATTACAGAACCTATTAATTTAAGATCAAAATTTATATTTTTATAGAAGGTACTATGAAACAGCAAATAGTTGTTGCCATTTCCCAATTACACAGCTGAAACAAACACTTCACCATGGACAAGGGGTCCAGCAGACACCACATAGTCCTTTCAAATGGCAGCAAGAAGAAAAATAACGCACTGAGATTTTTTTAATGTTCTGTATGTAACCATCTCATTCTTTCTCTCAGAGTTAAAATCTAATGGATATTACCTATTTAAACCCTTAAAACTGAAAGTAAAAATGAGAAAATGTAATGTCCAACATTCCTGCATACCCCTTGGAAATTTCCAAGAGCGGCAGAAACTCCAGCGCAGGCTGCTAGGCTGGCTGCCATGGAAACAGACAGTGCTGGAAACACGGCTGTTTCCTTTAAATGAAAAGCTGTTACACTGGCAGCCTCCATTTCTTTCTGCCAGCTTCCAACAGCTTTCTGCAGCCGGTGCCCCTCGGACGCTGAGGCCAAAGCGCTGAGGGTAGAGGCTCCTGGCAGGTGCTGCAGTGGCACTGGGCACTGTGGATGGACACAGAACTGTCCCCTGGGCCCCTGGGCTGAGGCACCTGTACCCTGAACACGAGTGGGTGAGCAGCAGGGTGGCAGTGAATGGAGCAGAGAATTCATCAGGCAAAGGTGAACTACAGGAGTGATCTGAGCATCAGCTTTGTCCTGGAATTGTGGCCCAGCCTCACAGGGCAGCAGTTACAGAACTGCAGAACCTGAGTACTGAGAACTCTCTGTGCATCCTGCACCTGTTACCCTGCCCCCCAAACCCCACTTGCTTGCATCCAAAAGTTTGTGTTTTCTAAACACTCTAACTTTATGCTAGGTTAATCTTCCAGAGATAGGTTTTGCTTTCTCCTGAATTGTGATTATTTCTCCCTTAACTCTATGATGAGGTATTGTACTCTATTTATAAAATAATGGTTACTCTTTCCCACTGATATTTGTTCTGCGAATAATAATAATAAAATGTAGAAGAAAGTATATTTTCTATAGTAAGTAAAAGAAAGAGCACGTGATATGCAAGGTAAGTGTTTCAGGAAGGTTATGGAATGTGGTAGTTTGCAGATGGTATTACACATTGCATCTGTCCCAAGTCAGAAATTCATTAATATAATGTTCACTTCATTTATATGGCATGTCAAAGAAGGAAAGGAGGGAAAACCATGAAAATAGCTATCTGTAATTTGTTGGAAATGATTCTAAATAAGCTGTACAGCATTTTAAAGATAAAATGCATTTAAAATTGGGGTACTCATTCCCCTTCAGCCTGAAGATGGTGATACAGCACGTTAAATACTCTCAATTTTAAAACAAAAATAAGTCACCACCAATTCATCTTGTAAAAACCATCAGACATCGTCTAACCATGGGTGAATATGTTATACTGGGTTCAGTCTTCCAAACTTCCATGTATGCCAGGATAATTTAAAAAAGGAAATATTTTACTTAGTTTAACTTCTTTTTGTTAAAAAAAACCCTTAATTACTTGTTATATAATTTTAGTGTTCTTTTTCCATTATTGTATAAATGATTTTTCTGCTACGATTAAATTCAAAATAATTAAGAAAAGTGAAACAGCTCTTTTGCATACTCATTTTAAGCAGTTATTCAGACATACTTCCATTTCAGCTTAGAAATGTACTGTATAAGTGTAAAGTATGTGAGAAGAGACTACTGAGGGCCATTTCAGATAATCTTTCCAGAATTCTGGAGGGAAGCCCTGCAGGACCTCCAGATCTCTTAAATGATACCACTGTGATTTAAAGCTTTTGTCTGTAGCCAGTGCTGATGCTCAAGTAAGAACTTCCAGCAGTAACAGCATCCACTGAAAGCAGAAAATGAAAACCTAGATGGCAAAGAGAGCTCCATGTAAACTCAACATTTCAAACAAACATAAGAACTATAACAATATCATTAGCTGAGAGGCTTAAATGACTAGGATATAGGACAATCTGTATTGTATCCTATTGCTATGGAACATGTTGCTTAGAAACAAGCCAGAACATACACAAGCCTCCAAACAAATTACTGGGATGTCTGCTGGGATGAATATATATATATATGCATGGATATGTAACAAGCAAAATCTGTACTTTTCACAATTGTTTACCTCTTTAAAATCAGAAAAATCATTACCATCTTGGGTGAAAACTCTCAATAAACTAAAGCTTATATTTCCAATTTCTGTAAAATTGCATAACTTAAGTATATTAGCAATAACCTTTTCTAAATTTGCAAGTATTATTCTACTTAGTACAGTCTTCTGACTTTTAAAAAAATAATCTCCATTTCCTCAAATACTATTAGCCAAAAAGTGTACTGTCAAGGGACTCATGAAACTTGAGTTTAAATTCTACATCTACTATGACTTCCTTTGTGATAATTTGGAGTGTATTACATTGAATGATGACAGATGATTTCCAGCCAAGCCCCCTCTATTGTCCATGCTATTCCCAGACACAGCAAACAAAATGCACACCCAAGCAGATTCTCCAGCTCAGGAGACTACACATTAATTCAAAACAGAAGAAGGTGGATTGCCACTGAACTGCCTGATTGCAGACAGGGATGTGAGCAATGGTATTGAGTCAACTCTGCTACACAGACAGCACCAGACTCTGCAGATGCTCAGTGGGTGAGTCCAGCTGATCACAGAGATGGGGAAGTTGCTGCATTAGGGAGGACCCTGCATTAGAGGCTGAGGCTCACACGTGTTGTGTTGGATGTGACAGGAAAGAAGAATCCCCCAGCAGAGCAGCAAAGCAAACGGTGGCTTCAGAGTGTGGTTTCATAACTCAATATGATCTAACACAGGATTACTGATGGGAATCAAATGGTCTGCGCTTCCCTCCAACCCCAGCTGCTTCTGCTGCTTCCACCCTGGCAGAGATGCCTCCTGTCAGCTCTGTGCTCTGGCCTGGCTGGGAACCAGCACGAAATAAGTGCTCTTCAGGAATACCTGGTCACTGATCCCACTCACTTTGGGCTGCATAACTCCTAATGCCAAGCATGAGAGAGAAGCTGGCAGTAAGCACGGTAGGGCTGGGGCATTTCCTCCAATGCTACAGGATGCTATATTGTGTATCAACAGCCTAAACAAAGAAATGGGCTGGATGGGAATACACCTGCTCTTGGCAGCAGCAGTCTTAATCCTAACCTTTTATAAAACTTCAAGAAATCTTACAGTTGCCATAGCAAGTTTTTTAAAAGCTCTTTGTTAGCCATCATCATCTTCTAATTGTATACAAATTACATACAAAATCAAATTAGTACATCGTAGTCTTGGTTTATTGAAGTAGTTAAGCATGTGTTTATTATAATGGTATTACAATATATTTATTATTCATTTAAGTGCTCCACTGAAGAAGAAAATTCTGTGGAATAATTACTTTTACGACATACAATTATTCCACTGACATTAAAGAGACTGTTTATAGTAGAGTTTAACACAGCCCCGCAGGATCAGTACACGGAATTTACAGTGCTTCCTTTATTAACAAAGGAATAACCTTTTTTTAGCCAGGATTTTTCTCATTATCTGTGTCTCAAGAAACCTGATGGACTACCACTGATAAGGCATCACAAAAACACCTTTAAACACCAGATAACACAACTTAGAGCTTCTTCTTTACAAAAAACCCCAACCCAACCAACCAACCCCAACAAACCAACAGCAGAATCTTTATCATGCCAATGCTGGAGAGCAGAAGAGGTCAAGAGTATCATCAGTACTCAACATGCCAGCAATAGCAGGAAGTCTGTTGAATAAACAATTCTCAAGCAACATGGACTTGATTGCAAGAGATGAGGGGAAGAAATCCTTCCTGACTACACCTGGTAAGTGTTACTCAGGCAGCACGAAGACAATTCCAGTGCACACCTCAGAAATCCACTCATTCCACCCTGTATCCTGTTTCCAGCACTTGCCAGTCTCCAGTTCCTCACAGACCAGTAAATTTAAAATTCAAAACAAATCCAGGAAAGAAATTATATTTCAAGGTGGAAAGAAAATTTCCTTCCTGGCTAGTTTTTTTTTTTAATTTAGAGTAGACCGCAGGCAACTGGTAACTTTGAAACTCGGATTATCAAATGAAAAATATGGTGCAAACAAACTGGGATCCAACCTCCTTTTAAATCCCACCTAAGACAGCACCAAACCGATCTGTTTCACCAATTCAGTACTGTGTCTTCAAGAGTTCTGTATGGTCATACAGCTCATCCGTCTTTATACTGAAACAATTTAGGGTACACAAAGCAAGACTTCCTCAACTCTCTCCAGTGCTGTTAGAAACCTTTCAATCTGCAGTCCAGATATATTCCCAGTTCCTAATACATGCACTGTTTGATGACACTGAATCTTCCTTAGTGACTGTATGCACATTTAAGGCTTTTCACTTGAATTTTCCAAGTGTTTTGGTTGCTTAGTTGACAGCGCTACAAGATGCTGCAGAAGGTACAGTCAGTGGTATAGGAATTTCTGAAAAAGCTGTTTAGTTAGCACTATGTGGTTGGCCTCAGAGACAGAAAATTTCTCTGATCCTTGCTCATACAAAAGGTAATTTTGATCAGACAGATAAAAGTAAGAGCTGTTTTCACAGAAAAGGTAATATGCAACAATATCTGAGCTGTTTACAAGAAAGTAGGGTAATTAAGAGGATTTCCTCCAATGCTACAGGATGCTATAAAGCGTATCAATACCCTAAGCGAAGAAAAAAATTCAGCTTTGTAATCTAAATTGCTAATGTCCTTAGTATTAATTTGCTGAAGACAGTGTTGGGATTTTTTGTTTCCATCAAAAGTCTCTTTCCTTATAAAGAAGTACTAAGTAAAAAAAGAATTGCACCTCATAATTCTTTTAAGGTACTCATTGCTAAAATAAGCACTGTACTATCTCAGGATTTTTAGATTTATCCAACCTGTGCAAAGTAGATTATGAAACAAAGGCACCTTTTGAATTACTGGATCTCTACATACTTCATCTGGGTTTGTCAATACAATTATCTTTTTAATTTTTGCAGGTCTTACAATTTATATATTGTATTTTTAAGTATTTTTGTGTCCTAAGGAAGAAACGTTTAAGAATTTAAGTGGCAAAACCAGCCACATCATTTTAAGGAAAAAGAAAGGAGGAGAAAAGAAGAGGGGAAAAAAAAGAGACAGAATGGCACAAGTTAATTTAGAAGATAATGTTCTGTAAAATAAGCTGTCTTACAATTTATGTTTTTAAAAAAGTAAAATATGTTATCTGTAGTTTTATTTAAATAGGATTAAACTAACAACTGCAACTGAATTTTTAAAAATCTATAAAATATCTGTACTACCTCATAACATTATAAACTGGAATCACGAAGCTCTGTTTTAGTCTCTCTAGATATAAATCAAGCAGATTTGGAGTGTTTTCAATAATTCATTCTATATACCACAAGAAAGAAAATGATTGTTTTTCTAAGATTTGGAAGAAGGAAAGGCTGGAAGAGGAGATCTTGTAGTCAATCAAGCTCTCAAGAAGAGGTTCATTATTTTAATCATTACATTGCCAAACTTGGGAGACATAAAAGGATAAGCAATATTCACTGGGGAAAAGTGAAAATGGAGAACAGGTACTAAAACGGAAAAGGAAGCAAAGATAGTGATTATAGAAAACAATTATATCTTCTTTTATGTGCTGAATAATTTAAGCTCTAAAATATTCATGAATTAAGACTGGCAGAGTGTCCCATAATTGCAGGTTTTTTGCTACTCTGACAGACCATCATTACTGTAATGTACATTCTTTCATCCACTTTCCACATAACTGACATGCTTGAAGAGGCCTGAAGATGATCATTACTGTGGTTACTCATTAGCCCACCTACACTACCCACCGTGCTGCGTTTTGCCATGGTTTTCTCCCCTTTATTTCTTGGTTGCTTACCCCAGATAGGTTTTGTTTCCCTACAGCACTGCCCACTCCTCTGACCCTCTGAACTTCCTCGCTTTCTTCTCTCTCGCTGTTGTCCCCAGAGCCTCAGCAGCAGCAGGGGCAGCTTTAACTGGGCCTGTTCCGAGTTGTGAGGCAAAAACATCCCGAGAAGGGGGCCACTGCTGGCCCTTTCTTTCAGCCACTGTCTCCCAGTCAGTACTATCCTGCCACAAAGGAAGCAGAACTGTTCTGCTCTCAGCTACTGCCATGTGCAGCAACACTCAACCTCTTATTACCTTTCTAATCAATAACAGACCTTTGGTATCAATACATTACATAAAAATCAGTGTTTTCTCTAGCTCTCACTTAAAGCTAAATAATGGGGGTTTTAAACTAACCTGTCAGGTAGTGAATTTAATAATGAATATGGGCTATCTTTTTGCCATTTTAAGCATTACTAAGGTCCAAATTTAAAAATCAATGAACAAAACCACCACACAAATCTAGCATTTAAATTCTGAGAAAGGCAAGATCTCACGTACAAGTCTTGCCACCACACCAAGGGAGAAATCTCTGAATCACCAGACAATCCAGAGATATCTGGAGGAAAAGCCAAGGCAGAGTGCTGTAAAAGGAAAGCAGGAATTTTGTCTACTACAAATACAGTTTGTGTCTAACTGATTAAGAAGATGAGAGATGAGCCCAGAGCTGTAAGAGCCTGGTGTGTTAACTCACACCAGTCTCAGACCACTCTGGGCAGGCTGGAAGCCGAGCTCCAGAGGTCTCTTCCTTTTCCTCCTTCACCCAAGCCAGCTGGAAGAATCCTGCCTGCCAGGAGTAAGACAATTTCCCTGTCTCAGCAGCATTATTGCCTCAGCCAAACAAAGATTACTTTAAATGAATCTCATAGAGTTCTATTCGTCAACTTTAAATGATGTTCCAAATATTCTAAGACTATTGGTATTTCACAAACTAATGCCTGTGCATTTTATCAATTTAATGCCCAGTCTAAATCCAATAATTTAAAAAGATATAATGTGGTCGGAAAAGCACATGTCTCAAAACAAAATCAAATCTAATTTAAAGTATGAGGGCAGAAGGGAGTTCCAAAGAAAGACAAGAGCTGAGAAAAGCACTATTGAAACTGAGGTAGCAATATGTCTAATACTGAAGGTTTGTGGGGTTTTATTTTGACATGCCATATTTAATGACATTTATTTCATTATATTTATTTCAAGTGACATTTTGAAACACTTTGTGCAATATTTACAGGACAATTTCAGAGTCGTCCATTAATTCAAGACTAAATGATACTCTGAAAAGACTACTTGATTGCTCATTTTTCTTCATACTACACCTTATCAAGCTATCATCATCATTATTTTACTAGTCTCGGGTAAAATTTAAATTCAGCTTTTAGAGGGTTTTTTCTTCAGAGGGAAAACAATACCTTATTTAATGTACAAAAACTCTTCCTGACCTACAGCATTACACCAGACATGCTGGTGAACTGGATGTGCCCAGGACTCCTGCATTCTCTGTCCCCCAACCAGCAAGTGACTGACCTTCCTTGAGACTCTTCTGGCTGTTCACCTCAAGGCATTCCTTCTCCTTCAGTGGCTTAAGATCTCCTGCAGGTAAGATCTCGGAAATGCCCTGCTGTTGTTTCTTGGAGCTATCGATCATGGTGGGAATCCTTTAGAATGGCAACATCCAGCAGAGAAAAAACGCAGGCCGCAGTGGGCAGCGGTGCAGTGCGGTCCGCACAGGGCCCGGTGCGGTGTCCTACGGCAGCAGCCCCGGCGCCGCCGCGCCGCCCATAGCGCTGCCCCTGTCCCCCGCCCGGCCCGGCCCGGC
>VZRV01002476.1:1191970-1220480 GCA_013398115.1 Falcunculus frontatus | reverse complement strand
TGCAGCCGCTCTCACGGCGGGCACCGAGCATGTGAAGCACAACTCCTAAACCCCGCCTCTCTTCCCAGACAGACACTCCCCCTTTGCCTTTAGTTACGCTCGCTTCCTCTGCACATTGGTGTTTCAATATGCAGCTCGGTGGTCAATCATCTGACAAAGAATGAGTCAAGCGGTTAAAAATAAATCCAGCAGTTGCTGGAGCAGCATTCGCTGATACCTAAGACAAACTACTGCTGAGGGCTCTCTCCCATTCCCCCCTTCCTTCTCCCTGCCCCCACTCCTCAGAACACTGCTGCAGGCAGCAGAAATACTTCATCTTTGCCTGACCGGCACATTCATTACTCATTAAGTTTCACCAGTAAACAAAGCTGCACAGTGGCATTTGAAAAACTTATGTTAAGGAACCTTTCCACCCACCCCAACCCCAGGTCTGGTTTCAGAGACATTTATCTAGCAGGGGTAACTGGGAAAACCAGTGATTATTTCCATGCCTTTCCTTGCAGTATGAGAGATTCTGTTCCTTGTTGTAAATATCTAAGCCCCGAGTATTTTATTATTTTCCTTTTTGCATTAGTTACACATCTCATTATTCTCAGCAGTTTCACGAGTATTTCCTCCCACAGCTTCTGATCTGCCATTCTCTGCAGCACATCCCATTTATCTTACATGAGTCATCAACTTCAGTGTCAACCTGGAAGATTTCAGGGAAATGGATCCCCTCTAATTATCTGGCATTGGCCATGAGGGAACAGCAGACGAGTCTGCATTTAATTTCCTGTACTTAGAGAAAATAAACTATACATAATGTTAAGTAGTCTCTACATGTCAACTAGGAACTCTGGCAGGTGTATTTGCCCTTCCCTTTGGCCTAAAAATGCTATCATTGCACACATTTTCCACACCTCTACTTTGTATTTTAAATCTTTCAGCCTGAAATTATAAACGACAATCTCCATTCAGAAAAACTGTTTCACTTCCACAGAATCTGATTTTAAAATATCTATATACAATCACAAACACCCGATGCAGAATTTTTTGAAGTGGAAACTAGGAAAAAAAAAGCAACCATCTTTTCCTCTTTGGATCTTTCTACAAGACAATCACTCAGCACTGACTCTTCACCTTGACAGTGCACTCCCGGGGTAAGAGATACCACGGGGTGTGAAGCTGCCTGACCCAGCCAGCAGGATTTGGAAGCCTCTCCCTGTTTGCCTGCTGCTGGGAGAAGGGAGACCTAGATCTGCTCAGAACAGCAGCCTCAAAGGAGGTGTGAGCTCACCAGGCTTTAGCAACTTCTTGACATGCAAGGAGCTGACAATACAGGCAGAAAAACTCTTTGCAGCATGAATGATTTGAGGCCACTCTCCCAGCCTAAAAATCAGTTGTTTGCACATCATTTGTACAAAAATTATCAGCTTAAATTATGTCTTGCTTAAATACAAGCTACAGACTATTCCAATACATTTGCTTTTGCACTTTTACTGAACAGAAGAAAAAAAAATACTGTGGAAAAGCTCCTTCATAAATCAAATTAACTTCCTCACTGCCTGCAGCTGAACACTTACTGTGCATAAGAAACAAAATTACTGTTGAGAAACTCCACACATTCAGAAAATAAAAACTCAGACAAGCAGAATACACACATACTGCTTAAATTTAAACAATCATTAAACTCTGACACAGTCAATAAACAGAATCTTACACACTTACAGATACAACAGATTGTAACTCCATATTTTCCTTGTACCAAGAGAGAAGTTAGGATGGATGAATTATATTCCAACAGTGTAACAATACGTAACAGCAGAAATTGTTTCATGGGAAGGGTACAGTGCACTTCACACACCCAGATTTCCCAATGATTCAGAAAACAGAGTATTTTGAAATTAAAAAAATTCCATGCGGTAATGAGGACGTATGTACTTAAAGAACTCAGAGTAAGACATTTTCCTTCAAACATCGTATTTCTGGAGGAAGATCTATCCATTCCTATCTGTTTATAGTGCTTTATATAAATTGCAAGTGCCCAGTGTTCAGGTAGAAAGCTGATCACAGTAACAGAAGCGGGGAGGGAGCAGTTCAAGCCTTCAGGAGCATTTCTCTTGCTCAGAAAAATGAGTTTAGCCAGGGGTTCATGCATCCACTCCTCCCCCATTCCAAGGGTACCCTCCTACAGCAGATCAATGTGCTTCAGCCACTTGGAGTTATGCCTAATATTTTGCTTCAAGTTCACCTCTTAGTTCAATACAAGCTTAACACAGAGATGAATATTTTAAAAGACCTTCAAGAAGTCTGATCGAAATCTCAACAGTATCTTGCAAAAAACTTTAGTAAGAAAAGCAGGAACCACAGAATTTATGTAAAATAAGAATGAGGAAATTATTGTACAGACTAGGAGAGATGGATGGTCAAAATGATACTGTGTATTTTTCATGTAACTGAATATTGCCGTTGCCAATAAATGCTATACAATATTGAATGGTTGGGTGGGGGCAGACATAACAAATGAAGACAAAGAAAAGATGCCTTTCAAGAAGAAAATAGTTCTGCTCTGGATTCAGTTATACTGTGAATATTGAGAATACCTGGATATTCTGCTCAAGGAAAAGTTTCTCTGAAATCCCTGCATGGAGAATAACATTTATCTCCCACATCATGAAAAAATATTCCTATTCCAACAACCTTTTGTTTTCCCAGCAGTCTTGAATATACATTAATTCAAGCTCAATTGATAACTTGGTTTTACTGGTTACTTGAGTGAGCAACAATATAGTTCTTGTATTTTTCGTAATAAGGCTTCAAAGAAAAACTAATCATCATCTCAACATGTCTGCTGGAAAAGTCTCAAGCTCTGAGACAGTCTCACAGGCACCCGGGGGCATCTCACAACTCCCAGCTCCACAGCACTGCAGCATGGGAAAAGTGCATGTTCTTATGAAGGACTTTGTCAACAATCCTAAGAGCTGTACTAGAAGGAACAGAAACACTGTTAGCACATGTCAGTACTAAATTCACCTGCTCACTACCAACAGCCAGGTGTTCAAAGGTGTTCTGGGCAGGTCCCATGTGAATCAAGGCAAAGAGCCACCTGTGATCCCCAATGCTGACCCATCTGCCATTTAAGGGCTCCCTCTTCCCTGCCAAATGAAATAAATTTGCAACTCCCCTAGAATGGTTCACATATGTTCTTACCTTTGACTGCTAAAGCACCACAGAGACTCCTCAAATTTACTTATGCACTTCCAAATCTGATGGTAATTTTTTAAGCTCTTATGAAGTAAAAGATACACAACAAGCTCTTGGTTTCAATGAAAATTAAATCTGTTAGAATTTGCATTATCTTCAGAGGCCAGAAGTACCTCTCATTTGAATTTCAATTTAAGTTGAATATTTTGCGTAAGAGTGGGTGAAATGAAGAAAAAAGGCCTCAGAATGGAACATCTCTGTCAGCTCCACAAACCAGAATCCAGTAACATCTCATTTAATAGCAATGTATTGCACAAGTTTTTCATAAACGTTTGCTTTACATCTAAGGTCATCAGCCTTTGTTCCTCCCATTCTTCTGCAACACAGACTTCCAAGTGTTCTGCCAACCTTCAGCCTATGGAAAAAGTGTTATTTAAAAAGTGGAAGTGTCTAGTAGATACTAAGCAAAATTCCAAAGTACAGGAGGAAGCAATGCAGCCCCATGGTAGCTCCCCAGTGCCTGCTTGTCTGCCTCTCACAACAGACCCTGAGCTGGGTGAAGTATCAGTCATCTGCTGAGTGACATCACTGACTGGGAGCCACTGCACAACCTTATTAAACATCAAGTAACTAAGCAACAATTACATTCCAACTCTTCACATCATATGGAACTCATTCCTTTGCAATCCCATCAAAAAGAAAAACAAAACCAAACCAAATGCCCTGGGGTATTTAAACTCTTTCACTACCACAATAACATTTTCAAGTGGGAAAAAAGCCTAATTACTCAAATATCTATTTCACCTTGGCTTTACATACACCTTGATGAATATCTTGGTGCTTTATATTGTGTTAGGATAATCTAGTTCTTGATCATGGTGTAATAATTTCACATAGGAAAATAGTGCTCTCACTACACAAACTAAAGCATTAGTTTACATAACCCCTATTATAGTTCATTCTACTACTTCTACGAACATTAACAATGTTACTTCAAATTGTTAATTAAGGGGTTTTGATTTGGGGGGGTTCTGTTCTGCCTGTATTCTCCACCACTGTGGCAACAAAGACCCAAACAACGCAAATAATGGTCACCATCTACCTCAGTCACTCTTCTCAGAAAAATACCAAACACTTACAGTGATGTCAAATTTATAAGTCTGCATGTTCTACTTCTCTTCTCCCACTAAAACCCACACAAATTCCTTTTAAGGGAGGACATATGTTGGCAGTATTCACTGCTTAAATGAAAACTACCTTCCATTTGGTCTTGCCCATATACACATGTAAATTAATAAATATTTCAAAGTGTGTATATAAAGTACATAAAAATATGTATTTTTGTATATGTTTAACTATGCACATCTACATTTAACTGCATACATATAAATCCTTTAGAGGACAATATTTAGTCATCCACTGTGCTACCTATGACTTGCAAAAGATGCCTATAAGAAGTGCTGCACACCAATTACCGGTTCTGTTTGCTCCGTGTTACCTTCTTGTATTGGTTCTGTCACAAGGTGACACTTCAATGATAACATCTGCAGTTAGGATTTAGTTCTAACAACTTAAAACAATTATACATTGGATTTAAAATTAAGTCAACATTCTTTTCTAGGTATGCACTTAGTTATGCACAAGGAATTTCAAGAAAAAAGGTCAGAATAAGACAGTTTGATCAAGCGATCTCTTTAAAGGAAAACATGCTTTCCATATCTCCTGTAATCACTCAAATGCCAAGCCCTCAAACAGGATTTCATATATACCAGATGCCTTGAATTGAGTCAGTCACAGGTCATGTCTCTGGTGTTAATCTCTTCACAATAAGCAGATAATTAAAAAAAATAATATCTATAAATCAAACTAAAATGATGGAATGTTTGTTTAGAAGTTTACCAAATGGAATGACCCTGCTGGAATTCTTTCATGTAGCCTGTGAAAATGTCAGAATATATTCCATTTAAGAGGTCACAGTCCCTAGAGATCTCTGAGTTTTGGCTTGTGTGTCTTTTCACATGCTTTAATATTTGAAAATTGTTCCTTGTAGACACTGACTGATGGCCTGGGAATGCTAGGATTGTGGGAACTGGCAGTACCAATGACAAAGACAGACTTACTGGGAAATCAGTACCTACTCAGTTTGCGCTCTCATCTCGGAACAGATAGGACGACATTCAAATATTTACAGGGAGACCAAGGGACATTTGTTTTTTCTACTGACATGTTAAA
Organism: Falcunculus frontatus; assembly: GCA_013398115.1. Taxonomy (NCBI): domain Eukaryota; kingdom Metazoa; phylum Chordata; class Aves; order Passeriformes; genus Falcunculus; species Falcunculus frontatus. The sequence continues at coordinate 1,215,062 of VZRV01002476.1, read as the reverse complement.
AACCAAACAAAACCCCAAAAACACTCCCCCAAAAAACAGAGCACTCCCAAAAAAACCCAAAGCATAGAGACAAATATATATAAATTAAAATATGCTGAGTGTTCTTACTAAAGATTATTTAGTAGAATATTTGCATTGGATGTTCCATGGGCTATTAAAACCTTAATGAAAAGACAAACCCCAGAATCACGGAGGCTGGCAGCAGCCTCTTGAGATCACCTCAAGAGGAGCAGGGTCAGCTGGAACAGGCCACCCAGGACAGTGCCCAGCCTGATTTTTAGTATCCATGGGTGGAGATTCCACAACCTCTCTGGGCAACCACTCTACACACACACACATTATTTATGCACTGAACTATAAATGCACACACACATTTCTACTGTAAACATACAGAAACTGTGCACTTCTTTATCTAGATAGGTCTGTCAGGATACACTTCCTCTGAGGTCTGGTTGTGTGTGTGGATTTTTATGTTTGGTTTGCTGATGTTGTGGGGGATGGTGCTGTTAATCAGAGTATCTGCATGCTGTTTTCCAGATCTCACTGCTTTCAGCTTAGTGATTATGAAACTGCTGAATTTAAGATGACATTTTCAATTATTTTCCATGCCAAGCTATTACTTCAATCAGAACTAAGTTTTCCATTTGTTGTTCTCTAGTCTTTCCACTAGCCATTTTTCTTACACTGTGTCTCTCCCAACTCTCTCAAGAAAATAAATTCTAAGCACAGTGACCTACCTATTTATCATTACAAGAGGAAAAACCACGCCTAATCACTGATCTTAGAGGAGTGGAGAAAAACCTGTCATACACAGATGCAAGGAGAATGTTCCGAACCTCACCTGATTCTCTAACATCAAATTTGGAGTTCAAATCTATTAATTGCACAGAGGATTGAGGATTTGTTCAGAAGCCATAAAACTATGCCAAGAATGCATGTTACCAGTGCTACATACTAAGGGAGTGGAAGATAAGAGATAACAGGCAAACTAATATACCACAACTCTTTTAGATGCCAGAAAAATTCCCTTGGATCATCAAATTTATTTAAGTAATATCATTAGGTTAAGTGAGATGTGGATTTCATTCAGTTATTTTAAGAACTGTGTCTCCCAGATGACTTGACTGGTCCCTTAGGAGGAATCAATATGCACCATTTGGAGTATTTGTTTTTGTTTGGGTTTGTGTTGGGTTTTTCATGTGTGTGTGTGTGTGTGTGTGTGTGTGTGTGTGTTCCACTTTCCCCTGAATTCCCCACAGTTCCCCACAAGCTCTCCAGCCCCACAGGAAGCTGCAATTCTCACCTGACCTCCAGTGCCTCTGGGTATCCGCTCCTGAGTGTTCCTGTTCTTACACAGCCAGGGACACTGCTTTCTTTGGGCTGATTTATCCTAATTGAGATTTTACCCATCTTGCTTTAAGATGTTCATTGTCCCAAGGCTTTTTTCCTATAAAACATCCAAGATTCTTGGTTCTTCTCTCAATTGGCCCAATTCTGCTGGAGAACAGTTGCTGCCAGCCATGGGAGGCACAGCACCACCTTCTCTACCCTCCTCCAGTTCATGATGCACAACCCCAAAGAGAAGCAGAAGCAATCCCGTTCCTATGCTGGCTCTGAGTTTGGAGGAGCAGACACCTCACAGCCGTCACTGCCTGGAACAGAACTGCTTCTCCACACCACGAAGAGGGCAGGGAACAGGCACACTCCCCTTCTGACAGGATTTATGGCCAAGATGCAGAGCTGAAGGGCAGGCAGTCAGTGGCCTAGACAGGAGCCAGCCACTTACCCACCCATTTTACAAGAACATAACCAGGCTCCCACCTGTGGATGACAACTGCACAAGAGCAACTTACATGTCTCTTCTTCAGAAACTAGTAGCCACTGTCACAAAAAGATTTTGGCACAAGGAGATAGTCAAGGAAGCCACTGCAGAGCCAAGAGAGATTGCTGTAAAACACAAGCTCAGAGCTTTCTATTTTACATGTACCTTGAAATAATGATTGCGTGGCTCCTCAAACCCAGACCTTCACAGCTCCCTCTACCAGCCAAAGTGGCATGCTCATCAATTCTGGAAAAGCAATAATTCAGCATGCAAAAAGCTCTGGTCATGCACTGCTTCCTTTTTTCAATCATATCTACATGTGCAAACTCTTCCCATCATTTGGCTCTGAAACAGCAGGTTGGAAAACTGCAGGCAGCATCATTCCCATCCACCCTCCTGCTGTCAGCAGCAGACAGCCTATCCTTCCCTCCCTTGCCACCTCCTGGCTCTCAGACAGAAGCTCGTGAAACTGTGGTACAGTGTGTGGGCAGCACATTGTTCTGACTGGTACTTGGGCTGTGCCACGCTGCTGCTACTCCTGTCAGCCTTCCTCCACTGCAGCCCAACTCAGCACCCAGTCACCAGTCTTCTCCCTCCTGCTTCCAAAGAGCCTCATCCATGTCACTCTTCTCTTCCCCCAAGCTGTCCTTCCTAAGGACGCAGCATCTTGCCTAAAAAGCACATACACTGGACCCAGCCTGGCATCCTTCAGGCAGGGATGCAAACCCAGAGCCTGTTTACCAAACTCCATTTTTGTGAGCAGCCCCACTGCTCATGACAGGGACTGTACACCCGTGGTTGTCATGAGACTGCCAGACTCACAGACACATCTTCGTCATCACTCAGGACGTGACAAGTGTGAAAAGCAGAACCAATGAAATGGTAACTTTTGCCACTTTTTAGTAAGTGGAACAAGAGTTGGCCTTCAGAGAAACAGGCACGATAAGACACTGCAATACACAGGGCACAGGTTACATGATCAATGCACTGTATGTGCTGCCTAATTATCCAGAAAGATGCACACTAATGAGAACCTGAAATTAGTTTCATTGGCAATCCAGTATTGCCCACAGCCATGAACTTGAAAACAGCTCAAATGAAATAGGAGAACCTTAAAATTGTGACAGTCCAAGAGACCAACATACAACATCGACCTCCCAAAATTATCCGTTTGTCTTTATTCAGGGAGTAAATACCTGCATGTAATAAGTGACTGGAAAAGCTTAAGCTCCTAATGCATTCCAACTGTTTTATTATTGATCCGCTGCTGGAAGTTAAAACCTCTTCAACAGAGTTGGCACAGCATATAAATGTTCCTTTGTAAACTCAAGGGGCAATAATTCCACTGGAGCTTAAGCTAACCATGAGAATTTGCAGCAAACCCACCGAGCTCTGCCCACCCAAACTCTTACGCCTGCTTTGCTCTGTGACGGGGATCTCTGGGGCAGAGGGCAGGGGAGAGAAGGAAAATGTGAAAAAGGAGAAGGTAATAACAGCTCCAGTGACTGTTGGCTCAGCAGGCATGCTGTGATTACCTCCACAGTAAACAAAACCAAACCAGAGCAGAAGCCTCCTACCCTTGCAGTGACATTGGAATAGCTGGAAACACAGTTTCTGTACTAACTTGTGCAAGTCAGCTTAACAAAACTGCAGAACAACACTAGAACAGTTCAGCCTTCTACTGGACTACTGCCAAAAGACTCATTCAAGTAAACAAAAGGTTTAAAGGATCACTACCAAAGCTCACAGTAAGCATAATGCTTCCTGCATAAAAATCTCCAACCAAAAAAATACCCTTAAACACTTCAGAATTTTTTTAAGTGCCACTGTATTTCCGTGAACTGCAACCTCTTATGCTTATACACTTTATAATGTAGTGACATGCTAAAATACTCTTGCAAATATCCAGCCTTTGGTAAAAATTAAAAACAAAGACCAAACATTAAAACTACTTTTAATTTGAATCCATCAAGTTCAAAGTTCACTTTTACAAATTTTCTTCTGACTTTCATCATTTCCACAAAAAAAGTGTTTCTAACCAAATTAACCAAACTTACTAAATCTGAACTTATAGCTGAGCAATAATTTGGCTCCTCTGGAGGTTTGACAGGACACAGATCCATGACACCTCATCCATTTCAGTTTTACAGGAAATAAAGGAAAAACAAATTTTCCAGAAGTATACTAATACTGAATGAAACTTTCTGGGATAGAATGTGAAACATTAATTATGTATTATTTTTGCAGAAAAAAACCCTGTTCTTGAAAATTATCTCTTTTTTTCTGATGATGAAATATTTTTGAGAGTTGTATTATTAATACATGTAGTATACACCAACTGTAGTTTTAAAGCTATTTAGAAATCTACCCAACTCCATTCTAGGCCCCAGATTGTGCTCGCTGGTGCTCCAAGAGCTGTCCCGGCGGGTGAAGCTGCCGGGACAGATTTCCCCACCCCTGGCACACCCGGAGGTGGCGAGAGCAGGCGAGGAGAGTCCCTGGCGGTTCCCGCCCGGCCCATCCCCGTGACCCCGCGCCGGCCGGGCACTCACCATTCTTGCGCTCGGTGAGGGGCGGCAGGCAGGGGCTGGGCTGCAGCGACAGCCCCCGCAGCTCGTGGGCCACGGCCTCGCTGTGCGGGCTGGGCGCCAGCCGCGCCGGGGGCCCGGGCTCGTCCTCGCCGTCCGCCGGCCCCGCGGGCTCCATCCTGGGCACGCCTCGGCGCTCTGCGGAAACAAGGGCTGGTCACACTCCGCTTCAGCGACACCGAGAAACGCCTCAGACACTGCTCTGCCTTCACATTTGGGGTATGGTCAGTTCCTTCGCACGCGAAATTCAACTTCAGAATTACACAGACATTACCCACTGATTTCCCACAAATATTACGGGTTGGTAAAAATACAGTCAGGCAATGGATTTAGAGGCAATTTAACGGAGAAGCAGGACAGCTTCTCTGCTCACACTGACAGAAAAATCAGCCACTATTAACCCTCACGATGGATGGCCAGAAGCTCCCGTGTCCCACCCTGCGCCCCTACCCGCGTATCAGCACAACATCCCCTTTTTTCAGTAGCTTCTATTAGAGAATGCTGAATTAATAGATTGTACTAAAATACAAATGGCTTTTAGTACTTTGAAGCTCTGCACAACTCTCCTTCAGATCCCAAATCAACTTTAGAATCAATACACACCACCAAAGGACTGTATTAGAACTAGTTAATCCTCAGTCTCTCCAGCAAGAAAGACTTTTGGCCATGAATTAATTTTACTGCACACCAGCTACTTATTGTTAAAATACTTTACAGAGTTGAGTAAAAGTCCCAATTCACTATTTCCTTCCTTTCTATCATTAGTGTGATACTTAATCTACAGTAAGGAGAGACAGAAGTATGAATTACTGGTACAGCCTTTTTATAACTTACAGAACTATCAAGTCATTAAAATTCCAATAAATCAGTATGGACTTCAATGAAGTCCTATCCCTGGATCCTTGGAAACTTGAATGATATGAAATATTAACAATTCAGAAAGAGCCATAAAAATGAAGAAATGTCTTATTATTGTGAGATTTAAAAAAAATCATTTTTCTTAAGAAACACAGCTGCTTGCCATAGTCAACTTTAAATTTCAAACTTCAAATATTCTGAATATAAACACCACGTGTTGGTGTGTGTAGTCAAAGGTTTTTAAAATGCAATATATGTTTCAATGATCGATCCCAAAATATTTCAACCATTAACATGATATTTAAAAGACCAAGATGACAAAAAATTATCATGACCACCAAAGAATGGCCTACACTACAAAAGGGTAGAGAATCATGTTCTCAAAGTGTGAATTGAAAAATAAGAAATATAAGCAAGTGCTGCTTGATATACACCTAAACAGAACAATTATCATGGTTAAGTGCATATTTTTCATTATTTTCCCTAGTTACCAACCGGTGCTTTCACATTAAATGAAGACACATTAACTTACCGTTATGCAAGATTTTTTTTCTTTGTTCTTAGCTTTTAGAAGCATAATTTACTCAGCTCTCACTCGATTTCCTGACATTACACTCTCCTCAAACTCCCACTCACCCATACAAATTAAGTACATTATTAACCAAGCAGGTCTCTTCAGAGCAGAATTTAAGTGAAAATGTAGCTGCTTATCTGCTCATATTCACACCATTTTATCCAAAATTTACTAGATATGAGTTGCCTTGGAGTGACTTTTCAAAGAGATTAAGCCACGTGAGCTGTCTTCATGCTTTCAAACCCAGATGAAATTAACAGAAACACCTTCTTGTACTAAAGGTTTAACATTTGTTATGCTGCGGGTTAGCTTTGACTAATTCTTTTCCCCATGACAGATAACTAAACATCATGCTTTGAATGAAACCAGCTTGACTTTCATCACTTGTACAGCACACTGCAGAACTGGTAACGTGTCCAACTCTTAATTTTTGTTTCAGGAATGTACAGAAATGTGGGTTTATTGTCCAGATCCAACTGAGAACACAGCATGCAATTAAATGATGTTGATTGCAGTACAGCAGCACAACTCAAAGTAAGTTTGACTTCCCACACAAAATGTGCTTGATCTATGATTTGAACATTAACAAAATAGTTTGGAAGGGACCTTCTGGAGGTCATCTAGTCCATCCCCCTGTCCCATGGGATTACCAGCTCTCAGGAATTTGTCCTGTCTGAAAATCTCCAAAGCAGGTGATTTCACCACCTCTGGGTAACCTCACTATGAATGCTTTGCCCATCCCCTTCACACAGAATTCTTCCTGCTGATTATGACTCTCAGGTCCCCATTTTCACTATGGTTTCATACAGTACATGAATTTCGTCATTAGGAAACCTCTAAATCCAAAGTTCTCCAGTGCAGAATCTAACCCTAATTTTAAACTTTCCAATTCACAGTAAAGTCTCAGGTATTGCATTTCCCTTCTCCTAAATCTTTTAGATAGGTAGGCTGCTAAAAACCCAGGTATTTTCTCAAATGATCCTTTAACACTAGATCAACCCTACTGATATGTTGCTACATAACCTTTGAACAAAAGACACTCTAGAATTCCCAGAAAGTCTAAATTCCTCAAATTCTTTACTCATATCTCAAATCACATTTTGCTCTCATTTCTTTTCATTATTACTTATGAACTGCTGCTGTATCAGACTGCAGAAATATTTCTGAGCTAAGAACAACAAATTCTCTTAACCCTCCCCAAAAAGGGAAACACACATCCCCACCCAACATTTATAGGGGTTTTTTATAGGGGGAAAAAAAGTCAGTGACCTGCATCATCAACATCTGGCGTAGATACACTAGGATCCTTACAGACCCTTACTGAATCAATGAACAGAACTTCTAAAAAATATTATAAAGCTGAGAACTTGAAGACTTGCAATAAAAAAATACAAACAATTAATTCGATTCTTATCTCTTGTTCTATTAGAATCTAAAGAAGAATTGAGCTGTTCAGCTTTCTGAAGACAACTCCTATACTTGGCATCCATGAAATTACTAGTTTGTTTTTGGCATAAGGTTTTCCTTATCAATTGACAAACTAATTTGGAAATTTAAAAATAACTTTTATAAATACCTTTCCAAACAAATAAACAAAAAAGAAATAAATGAGGAAAAAAGACATTTCTCTGTAAACATCTTTTTACACTGCTGCATGTATGAGATAATAAACCATTACCATTTTCTAGCACACTCATTTTAACTGCTCCAGATGAATACAACTGCTTTAGCACCAGCTGCCGGCTACAACCAATAGCATTTACTTCACATGAAACTCAGCTAAAGACATGCAGAATGTCTCCCATCTGTTTTCAGACTTCAAAAGCCATTTCATTCTGATGTTTCTAATATAACCAGTTGTTTGTACATTAACAATTCAAACACAAAAATGAGTAGTAGAAAACATTAGTTCACCTTGTTTAAAATCAAACCCTGTACAATAAACACTTTATCCAGCAACCATGTGCAAAAGTGAGAAACCTCTGATTTAGAATGTAAAGCACATGATACTCTCATATTTTATATTAGATAACAATTTGCCTCCTCTTTCTCATTTCTTTGAAGCCTCCTCAATCTTGAAGAATTATTTTATATTTGCCATCTGCATTTACAGATGGTAACCATTATCTGTGTAACCCCTGACTTGAAGCAGACCTATACACAAAGTATATTAATAACATAACTGAAACTCAACAGTAAAAAAAACATGTACAGGAAAAACAGAATTTAAAAAAATCCATACTAATAAAGTTTAAATTTTCTACTTTGCATAATCCAAGAAAGCACCTTTTTTACCAGGCTGATCTGACAGAAATCAGTTGTCTGGGTTCAGGGGTTTCTGCTCTCTTCCTTGAAACTAAGACACCTAAAGTTAAAGTTGTGTGAGCCATCACTCTGCTAGGTATGAAAACCATTTATCCTTATGAACTGTTGGAAAGCATAATACCAATTTATTTCTGGCAACTAAAAATAAAATTACTCAATTGTTCCAATAGTCCTAAATTATTTCAGGTGGTTGGTTTGGTTTTTTTTTTTAACATAGAATTCAGCAAAATGTTTAAGAGTAGTAAAGTAAAAACTAGAAAAAAAGTATTTTCCTACTTAGCCTTTAGAGTACATTATCAAAATAGAATCTGCACCAGCACTGCTAGGAAGGCTTCAGTTCACATTTCCCTGACAAGTACATAGGAACAGTGTTCCAGCACTGGCAAACCAGAACTCCTGTACAATGTATGAGCCTTATGTAAGTGTTCTCACAGATTGTAGGTGGTTGCTATCTTCTTAACTGCCGAAGACAAACGCTCCTTTTATTTTTAAACATTTTATCTTCAAAAGACAAAATGTATTTCCTTGGAAAAATCATATAAGGGGGGAAATACATACTTCCCTGCTACTTGAGACACCAGAACTGGTATTTTATTTGGCACAAACTGTGAAATCTGGATGACACTTCGGTAGTAAATCAGCTTTTATTTTAGCAATCTGCTGGAAAATAACAGTTCAAGAATCACAGTGCATTCAAGCTCTGGCCAAATCAACTGGCTGATGTAAACACTGCTCAGTCACTCACACCTGCAAGGAACCTGGATCACTATACACAGTGCAATATTGTATTGAATTAAAAGTCACAAGATATTAGCAATACCAGCTCCAGGATTTACAGAATCATGGTGTGAACATGAGCATTCCGTTTCTCCATTTATAAAACTCAGTAAAATTTAAAACTCCAGCAGTTTGTAATACACCAGAATCTTTAGTGGGGAGAATACTGGAATTGTAGAATGTTGGGTTTGTTTTGTTTTTCTTACTTTTTTCTTCAATGTATCAGAAAACACTAAAAAAGACCCTTAAAACATGTGAGATCCAGCAGGTTAACTAACAGCTGCCAAGGAAGGCCACTGCATCAAGCTCTTTAGTTTCCCTCTCAGTGCCTGGAAAGACTTAAGAGATCTGTGCAGTGGGAACAGTGATTTCTGATACTGAGGCCAATAAGCACATTGGGGGCTGTTATAGTTTCAAATATTCCTTCCATCTGAGCAGTGGGCATTAATGATTTGTACGTGAGAGAATGTGAGAAGTCACAATCTGAGACTGACTTGGCAATTCCCCTTCCCCTCTCAAGAAGAAGGGCAAGGACTGTGCTTTCAGAATGCAGCAGACCCTACCAGTACCAACACAAGCCTACAGCAAACTTCTTCCTAGGAAGGGCTGCAAATTAGTCCAGTCCCAGTGGTCAGACCCTTGGAATGCTGAGTATCTCCTTTCTTCCAAGGATCAACACACGTAGGACTTGAACATAAACAAAGCAGTCGGGAACATTCAGCTCACTGAACAGTCCGGGAACTGGAAGCTCTGGGAGTCACTTCCCGGAGATAAGCCTGGGGATGGAACACCCACTCCAAGGAGAGGAAGAGATGCAGAGTTTTAAAGGATGGCTCCTCTTGGCATGCTGCCTATCAGCAAGGGGTAAAGAGAAAATAAAGAAACAAATCACGGGCTTGGCTGCAGTCTCCATCAGCTCCTGGAGCAACACCAAAGAGAGGTTGTGCTACAAGGAGGGTGACGCTCCTCGGCCCAGCCACAGCGGCTGCCCGGAGCTCAGAAACGCCGTGAGGGCTGCACTGGCACGAGCCCCGTTCAGACAGGCACAGCTTCACCTCTGCTGTGCTGACACCCATCGTACAGACACCATCTTAGTGCAGCAGGTGAACTTTGACATGAAAACTGGGATGAAATTATTATATTGAAAGAGAAACTGCAATCCTACAGTGTCAATAAACTTAATTAATTAAGTTTTGTGGTCAAATACAGGGCAACAAGGATTTAAATCATACAGCTATTTTTATGAAGGTAATTATACAAAAGCAGAAAAAGATGAGAAAAAGCAGCAGCTGACTAACCATGAGTAATCATCTTGGATTATGCATTATGAAAAACTCACTATTACTATTCATTTCTTTAAAAAACAGTGTGCAGAAGTATCTGACAAAACTGAGGTCCTGTCACGCTTCTTACCATACCAGTACCTGGAAAAACGTGTTTCTTCCAGGAGCACAGAGTCCTCCCGGACTGGGCTGGTCGACACTGCAGAAAAATGTCCACTTCTATAAAATAACTGAGATTAAATTTTTGTAACTGTTTGCTCTCGCTAAATTAATACCACTGAACAGATGCCAAAAGACCTCCAGAAACTCATTTAACACTTCTGCATATTTTGATGACAATGCTACATTGAGATTCTCTTTACCAGTTCTTCAAAGGAAATCTTTAAATCTTAAGTCTTTGGACTGATCAAAAAATGAAAAACAAATAAGCTACACTGGCAAATGGACATTGTAAACTAGGTAATGTATAGAAAATTACTTGTATCTGGACAGAGGCTGGGGATGAGTCAGGAGAATCCCTGATGATGATACACTCCCTCCAGTGCTACCTCCAGGCAGGAAAGAAAAAAGATCACAGTAATTGGTAACGGGAGCTGTGCCCTGCTAAGTGCAAATGAATTACCCAGCAGAGTGTGGGTCTGTAAGGAATAAAGGCAGCCTCCCACAGCTCCATTAAAGCGTGGGGAAACTAAAGCCTACCCTGTCGCTGTGTAGGGCCATAGAGATGATTTATCTATTCTTTTCTCACATTACTGCCTTCTCAAACTAACCTGTTCAAACAAGAGCTGGTGAAATCTTCTGGGCTACACATAAACCTTCACTGGAAAGAATCTACCTCATATCAGTGTTGTGAAGCTTAGTGTTTAAATACCTTAAGGTCTCATACAAATGTTTTAAGTAGTTGTAAATATTACAACTATCTTCTGTATTCACATTTCAAGGGCTTTAAAATAATAATAGAATTCATTCAAAATGCTAAACTGCTTACAAATATTTTAAGTAAAGCAAGCAAAGGTTCAATATGCACAATATCAATCACTGAAAGAAAACCCATACCTTCAGACGAAAGTGGTGTTTAAATTGTTTACTGATTATATAAAACTGTTCAAATATGTCATCTTCCTTTAAGAAACAGTTGTGAAACTCTGCAGTGTGCACCAAAAGCAATAAATCAGTCTGAGGGACCAAACAAAAAGTAAAGTCTAAAATTAGCTGCCTCTTTAAGGTAATACACAGTCAACAACGTCCATCTTCAAGGAGAAGTCTGAACTGCTCTGCTATTCCACCCTGAGAGAGAGAAATGCTCATCTAGGGAGCTGTTTAAGACCAAGCATGGAAGCAAACCTCCATTAACCCATCCAGATAACCCAGGACAGCTTTTAATTTACCTTTTACTGACACAGTACTTAATAAGCAGAAGCCACGTTGTGCTAACTTTCAATGTTTGTAGCAGAGTTCATAAAGACTTGTGCTGAGAACTCTGAATCATGAGAGGACGAGGAATTATTTCATCTACAGCTGAGCCTATCTTTCCTAAGAGCTGCTGCCTGCGCACTCAGCAGCAACTAGAATTCTGGCCACAATACTTGGAAGTGTAAAACACGTTGTCCCATGACTTGTTGTAAGTGAAAGACTTCAGACACAGTCCTCAACAACTTTTTTACTTTTAATCACCTTATGAGCAGACATAATTTGATTTAATCTCATCTTTTCTGTGGATAGTCTTAATAAACAATGCTCCTATTAAGGCAACATTAAGTGGTTCAGCTGGATCAACACGATTAAATAAATACAAAGCTGTCATGGCACATATCCTCACTAGTTCTATTAAAATAAAGAGCTTCATAAAAATACTTAAAACTAGATAGGCAAAACATGAAGTAGTACCTTGTTTAGATGTTACACATCCTGTATATGGAAATATGTTGCGTGCAAATGCTCAGAAAAATCTAAACATGGCATTCCCATTTTTCAGTGTGTGAAGGTGATGGTGATTGTCGATATTGTACATTTGCTTTAATACTCTAATTTTAAAAGCCGGTATTAATACTGGCAAGAAATACATTTAGACTCAGTTTACAAAGCAACACAAGGTCTATTTTACACCTAAATTTAGCAAGGCAAAGAAACCAACCAAACAACAAAAAAAAAGCTATCTGCATTAGTGTGGTGTGCAAACAAACGACACTTCTAGTTTCTCACCCTCATAAAAGTCTATATATTTAAATTAGATTCTTTTTTTTACAATGAAACATAGTGACATATGATTTCAGAAGCAAATTATTTGAATTCCAATTAGCAAAAATTCCGAAGTTCTTAATTTCAGTTTTAATGTGAAGTGCTTCGCAGTAGTTTTTGAATAATTGTGAGATCGACTCAGATTAACCTGCCCAAAAGCAAGTTCAGTTCTTCTGGTCTATGACAAAACTTTATGGAAGGAATTAGTAAGATCCCATGGGCTCCATGAGTTTCTGTGGCCAGCAAACATAAGGTGTAGCCAGAAGAATCTATTTATGTAATTGAAGTTGCCAACATACGAAAAAATCATAACCCAAGTGTTCGTTTTGGTATTATAAATGCACTTGATAGCTCAGACAATAATTAGTAACTTTTATCAATGAATCGGATCATCATCTTTCACAGTTCCTCTATGCGTTCAGATACCTTTGATAGCCAAAATAGTGATCTATCTTAAAAATGAATGATGGTAGAGCTCTTAGGGCATTTCAGGAAAGGTTAGATGACTCCGTGATTGCATTTGTTTGCTTGGATACTGCGAGATGTTCCCATTTATGACTAAGCTGCAGGTGCTATTCTGTTTATTTTACTGCCTGTAAACCAAGCCCTTGGACTGAACAAAGCAAGGAAAGCACAAGGATTCAAGTCAAAGAGGAAGGAACTGCAGGACTGCTTCCTGTTGAACGTGCTGCTTTCTACCTCCCATCATGTGACTGAACATTGCACAATCATTTCTATTAGAAGAAACTTCTTGAAAAATCTATACTTTGCTTCTTTTTATATCTACACACTGTTACAGAGATTAGCAAAGTTTTATTAATGCAATATTTGGTATTCTCTTAAAAAATACAATCAACTTCTACTGGACACTATTTAATACACTATTCACATTCAGCATTAAATTAAGTGCTAATTAGATATTATTTCAAAATAATGTAAGCATAATTAGAGATTACAAGCAACGACAATTTAGAGGATCTTGCAAAAATCAGAATAATTATGTATGAGCTGCAATTCAGTGACATGTGCAGAAGGTCCTCAGTTAAGCAGTCCCTGCTCCCAACCTTAGGACAACTAAGAAAATCTCTCCTTCACAAACCCTTTGCCGCATATTGACTTGGACCAACACAGCTACTTTGAGGTATTAACAATGCAAGCAATAACTTGAATTAGCTCCCATGGAAACCAGTCAACTTGTTGCTCCCAACTTCTGAAAATAAAACTTTTAGTATTTAATCTGCTAACGGACAAAAGAAAAACTTAGAAGGTGACAGATTAATATTTCATTTAAAAAGATAAAAATCAACTTGCGGTACATCTTAAGCAGCAACTATTTACCGTGCATTCTTTACCTGACTTACACCAAGTGCTTAGAGTTCATCTACAATATTCTTTCCTGTTTCTTACTTTTGATCATGTAACCACCATGTAAAATCACGGCAGAGCCTTACCACATGTATTTAACTGTCTCAAATGACTTTTACTTTAAAGTTATTAGAAGTATTTAATCTTCTCCTCTATTCTATTTCCTTTAACTAGAAAGAAAACAGAGGCCTGGTACCACACAACTGATGTGTCTGGTTTACAAGTTCATGAGACAATCTCTTCAGCAATTTAGTTGACATTCAGTGACAAATTTTGAACAGCAACAAAAGCACAATCAAAGGCTAATTAAAGGTGGTGGTAAAAGTATTAAGATGATTTTTTATAGTGCTGCTGTCCTGCTTAGACAAAACCATTCTTGGTGATCTACAATCTTAGATTCTGAAGGCTCTCCTGGAGTTCCCAAAGGTACCTCACAATTAGCTACATGCATTAAACACACGTGTTCCTCCCATGCCTGCTGGGTGGGTATGAATGCTCATCTTCCTCAACTAAACAGAGGCAGAGACACAACATTTTAGCAATACCACAATATCACTTCATGCTACTGCCAGCTCTTCAACTCAGTATGTGTAAATTATTCTCTCCTGTATTTTTCATTGTTCCAGAGTCACAATGAGGTCCATCCTTACAGCCAAAGCTGCCTCTGAAACAGGGCAAATTCATTTATTTGCTTGGCTTAAAAGCATTACTTTCTATTACAAATTCTAAAAAGCACTTTGAAGGGAAAGAGCAGTTGTTCCATCTCTTATACCATGGCTCCAGGAGGATGACCCCCTTCCTCCCCAGTCTTCAGCTTTCTCCAAGTTAGACCTGTTGATACAGCAGGGATAAAGAAGTTGTTACACCTCACCTGGAGGCAGAACAGTGTCACACTGGCACTGCTCACCTGCTCAGATCCCACATCGTGTTTAAGTGGCCTCAGTTTTTATACAGCAGTGACAAAAGTCACAATGTGAATGCAATTATACCACTTGTAATAGATTTACACCTTACAGCATCTTCCCAAGAATTAAAGTGGGGTTTTTTTTAACAGAAACAACAAGGATGCAGACTGAAAGAATGCTAAATGCCAAGCAGTTAAGCAGACTTCCAGGAAGAAAAATCCCGCAACAAACCACAAAATCCCAACCCTGAGATTCCTAAACACTGGTAATTAAGCATGAAGATATACCACACACGTAGTATTATGACTAACAGAAAAATAAATAAATTTCTTAAAGACAAAATTACACTCTTCACTAAACAAAAGCCAAATTTTTACTTTACAAATCAAACACATTTCTTGTAACAAGGACAATCCTCTCTGTGAAGAGGGTAAGACCACAGGAAGGAATATCACTTATTGCTTCTTTATAAATACAGATCCAAGATTATAAGTGATGTAGCTTAATCTCCAGATCGACACCCATATTCTAAAATAATCAGAAAAAGTATGTTTTTAGTATGGAGCCTGAAAACTCCAATGTTCTAAACAGTTTAATGCTATAATCCATAGTCCATGCCCTCAGTGCTTTAAGAACCAATTTCTCACGATCTCCAAAGCTAAAATGAACTTGAATTCCATCTTCCCTACTGAAATTAGCTAAAGACTAATAGGGCAGAAACTCTAGGTCAGGAGAGTTTATGTTGGTTTCAAAGGCTGGTTTCAAAGAAGTCTTATCTGTTAAACTATTGTGTTCCAGTATTTCATTCCATACAAAGCTGCTTGTTTAAAAATAAGAAATAGAGGGTAACATAAAATTGTTTATAGTAGATTACAAATTTCTGCACTTAGCAGCTGTCACACATCTACTTTCTGTAGCTCTTGCAGTTTGAGTAGCACTCAAAATATTTTAAAAAGATACTACAAAGCTTTATTAGAAACTCTGTTGGAAAATACTTATCTGATGAAAACAAGATATTCATAAAATATCATCTGGTCAGATATAAATACTGTAGCCAAGGGGTTTTTTCTCTTAGTTTATTTTCATTGTTCTTTTTCTAGCATCAGACAATAGTTATTTTTTCTCCAGATCACTTCAGTACCCACTTTCCTGATTTCTATTCCTGAATTTTCTATTTTTTCTATCCTCCATGTATCACTAAATCACCTCAACTCAGCTTTACCCATCAAAAATGCTCTGTATATCCTTCCTTAATAGCCTTTTCTTGACCATGTTTCTCAGCCAGCCAGCACAAGGCTTGGCTTAGGCTTTCCAAAGTCTACTACAGATGCCAAGAACCCTCAGGCAGATGGGAGATGCTATGGAATTCTATCTTCTGCACCACCTTCAGGCCCCACCTGCCCCAGGTATTTGAGGAACAGTAGATGTAGAACTGTGTCTGTGTCCAAGGGTCTCCTGTGAGTGTGATTATTTATTCTGCAGCAAAGGGAAGCACATCTCAGTGTTTATCCAGGTCTGACAGCTGGACTGGCTCCACACTCCCTACCTGTGCTCCCGCCCACAGCATTCCCAGGGCAGCAAAGATGAATTATGGGCTGCAGTAGGTTCTCACCACCTGCATTTCACCCTTTTCAAGAGACTGCACTTTTCTCTTTTCCCAATTCTGCAGGAAAAGTTTTTAAAATTAGGCTTACAATGCAGGACCTGGTAAAAGAGCCATCAAATGGTTTAACTGGAAGAACAGAGGAAGGGTGGAACATCTGGCAGAGGAAGGAGGATCTGATTCCAGAAGAAATCACAAATTACACTCTGTTATTCATAGAAGAAAAGAAAGTTGGTTAAAACTGTCTACAGACGTAGAGAGATGTTGTTTATGGCTTGATTCACATTGGAAGACTTATAACTCCCATAACCATAAAGATGGCTTATATTTTGCAAAAACGGACAGCATTTGCTCAGTACTTTGTATTTGAGTGCTGCTGTATTATTTGACATTAACATAAAGAAGCATTACTATAATTAACCCATACAAGTTCAGAAATAATAAAGACTGGAAAATAAAGCAGTAACTTCTCTTGAATTAAGTATTTACTAGAAACACTGTGAGCTCTACCCTCATAAACTGAGCATTAAAAACCTTTTGCTGTACAGACACTCCAAGCGAAATTAGTTGAAAACATTAAATAGAAAATTGTGAAGTTTCCAGTTGTTTCTGAAAATTCCTAATTCACTCAGGTTACAAGTCTTTAACAAAAACCTTATAAATATACTAAGTATATTTATAAGGAGTATAGCTGTACAAAGAGTACAAGTTACATACTGAAAAACATTAGCAAAACATTAAGGCATTTCTTTTTGGGTACCTATCTTAGTTGTACTTTCCAAGGAAAAATATGTTTCAAATTTTATTTTTTAAAGAGAAAATCCTAAAAAAAATAGCATACCAAGTGACATGTAATGAAAAAAACACACTCAAAAATAGTTCAGAGAGATTTATTTGTCCATTCAAAAACTCCTAAAATAACACACAAATGGTACAGTTCAGATCAACCATAATGAACATGGAGGTCCCATTAGTTTCTGTATAGCCATCTCAGTATATTCAGCAAGCTCCATTTTCAGAATACACCAATCCTGAGACCCTCACCTTCCTGAGCACCAAGGAAAATTATAAAAGTACAAAACAATCCTTTGCTTTCTCACTTCCAGTCAGTCATGCACAAGAGAATGTGTCAAGATGGCCAATTCACAATGGACAAAAAGACTGGTAGCACACCTTATGCAGCACTTTAAAACACAACGTGAGATTAACAGTGACATCAGGTGTTCTCTCAGATAACACCCAAGTACAAACACCAAAACCCTAATTCCCAACTCACACCGACCCCCTGCCAATGTACACAGGTACAATGTACCTGTACACAGAATTGCACCTGTAGCACTGTGAGGAGGAGACAGCCACCACAGACACATTCACGTGGACACTGCTTTCCCTGTGTCACAACATTATTTTCCTAAAGCTTTACGAACATGTGGTTCTAAATCCTGAAAAGCTTTAAGCGTGTGTTCAACTTTGTGCAACCCATTTAGTGTCAGAAACGCATGCTCAAAGCTTTGCTGGATTGCAACTTTACCAAGCTATACATTTTCAATTTTAAAAATATGGAAACAAAATTAAGCATAGCAGCAATGTATTAGACAGAATTTCAGTAGCTGGAATTCCATGTCTCGTCTACCTTTTTTGTGTAGGAAATACTGAGAAATTTGCCACTATATGAGATGTAAGAACCATTTTTGGGTATTAACTGGACTTTACTGAATACACTAACAATTTGAACTAATTTAAATGAGTTTCTCTGCTGAATTTGTATGAGCTACCTCTTTTGCATTTAAAGAATGACTAGAAAACTGATTCTAATGTCTCTAGAATTTGTAAACAACTTTTCAGCAACTGTTCCCTAGCCCTCCAGCAGGCTTCTAGTATTAGACACAAAATGCGGAAATAAGAACACAACTGCATGTCCTTCTCAGGTATGTAAGTAGGACTAATTATGTCATAAATCCAGTTAGAAGGGTAGAAAACCAGTGGGTTTCCTTTTTGTCTTAATTTTTTGTTTTGTTCATTTGTGTTTCATTAATTGGTGCGAAGATCAAAACTTAGTGTAACTATGACTTCTCTTTCACTTTGTTGCTTTTGGCACCATGCCCAGGTAAAAGCCCCTTTTCAAACATTTAATTAATGGCTTAAGCCAAGTACCAAATATGAAATTTTAAAATACTCTCTACTGAGTCAACAATCGCAGACGTCCAGTTCATTGCACAAGTGCAAAACTGTTACATGAACATCTGGATTTAATAACAGTAATCTGAACACTTCAATAAATTCTGTAATGTGCATTTGCTTTGGAGTTTCAGGATATGGAAGATTTTTGGGGTAGACATCAATCTTTGCCACAGAAGGAAAGTTTGAAAAAAGTTGTATTCCGTAACTAACACTGTGGAATTTTGGCTTTTGAACTTCAGGTGCTAAAAAGGTTTAAAAACAATGCCAGGAATACTGGTTCCCTGTCCTCAGCACAGAATAATTTCATTTGAAGAAGCAAACATGAAACATTCATGGCTGTCAAGTGCAAATAGTCTTCATTTCAGTTGTTCATCTTTTTTTTTTGAACATGCAGCTAAAAGAGCAGCAGATTTATTCACAGTAAGAATCAAAGGTTGCAGATTTACTAAAGGAGGACACAAAGTGATCTGGTTTGCCAAGTCTAATCAAACTTGCTCTTCATGGAGCCTGCACACAACCCTGTAACACACCTTGCCTTCAGGTTAGGGGAAGCTCCCCTACCTCTAAGTGTTTCCAGTTGGGATATTTTGCCTAACACAGTTTGGGGTTTGTTGGAATACATCAATGCTACAGATACATACCCCCTTCTGTGTATATCCAGTTCTGTACATCTTGTTCTTCCAGTCTCTGGAGCAGCTCTTAGCCATGAAAGTCGTGTGCAGTGTCTGCTTTTTCTGTAGAGCTGGAACCAATGTTCTGTTTCATCTAGGAGGCCTCAGTGGAAACTATCAAGAGGCTTTAAGTTTGATCTCTGTCTTGGTTATCCTGAAAATCAGGAAACCTGTCCCACCCCCCTGTTTCCCATACAATAGGTAAGGAGGGAGGGGCAGGATCAGACTTTTCACCATTTAGGGACCAGCTAAACACCAGAAGCACACAGGTCCAGAACTGAGAATGTGTTAGTCAATATAACCCAACTTCCTTGTTTTACTAAGCTGCTTGACTTCCCAACACCTCCTGAAACAGCACTATCAGCATCCATTAAACAGCCTTGGTTACTCCCTCTGAGACAGAAGTTTCCTCATCTATAACTGGATTGATTTAACCAAACCACACAGGGTCTGGAGGCCCTCTGGAAGTGCTGTGCTGGTACAAGCCTGAGTCACTGCAGAAAAACTGTTAAAAATAAACAAAATGTTCTACAGGCCAAAGTTTTAATACCAAAACTATTCCCATTTGGAAAAAGTCTAACATCTGTGAAGGCTTGCAAGCATGACAGTCCTTTAAAAAGAGAAAATATTGTTTAATCAGCATATGAATATTTAAATCATAATCTTAAGAGGTGATTAAAAACCACTCATATCAAAGGCCAAAGCATAAAATCAACAAATCTTAAGTTTATGTAATACAAGTACTACATATAACCAAATTTCTGTTTGTATAGGAACAGATCTCTTGGAAAATCTTCCATTTTAACAGGATTATAAAACCAGCACAATTTTAGGGGATACACGGCTCACTAAAAAATAGCACAGCAGCTTTATTAAAAAAACGTATTTAGAAAGTGTAAATTGTTTAAGATACAGCACTTACCTTGTATCTCTAGCACCCTTCTAAAGTGTCTGTTTCAGCACATTCCTGGTTGATTGGAGAGTAAAAAGGAAAAACAAAAATCACAAAGATGTCTCAACGATTATTTTAAAAATTACATATTTTGTTCTACCTGAGAAATTAAAGCCTTAAGAATACTAGTTCAGCTTTCTCAGTTTCTGCAGTTTTAGGATGTTAAAGTGTGTTACTAGGTTGAAATCCTGAGAGTAAAATGATTTCAGTATATTCTATGTGCATCTTTTAGCACCCTTCATATTCCTACTCAAATTCCAAGACAGTGTTTGTCTTTCCAATTACCTCTGGCAGTACCAGAGGTGCATCCCTGCTCCTTTCAACTCAACTATAATACACAAACCCAGCCCCAGTTCTTTCTTCACACTTGGAAGTGCCAATTACACAACAGAAATATATTATAGTTTTCTACAGATTCCAATACAATGGAACCTTTACAAAAAAAGAAAAGGAAACTTGTTCATATCCACATTTTGTCTTTTTGCTATGTCACCAGCTCAAATGGATTTGTTCCAATATTTCATTCATTAAAATACTTTAGAGTATGCGTGTACATACGTACATATACAGATACATGATTACGTCAATAGAAACCTACTGCACACTATATTTAGAAAAGTTTAAAAAGTCAGTTATTTTTAAGTCTGGCATTTATCAAATGCTGTTTCATACAGTAACACTAATGGAGTTCTCCAGTTTGGACTTTGAACCTACAGGTATCAGACTTAAAACATCCCATACTTTGCTCAGCCACACAATTTTACTTTTGATCCCAGAGATGAATCCTAACAGATTATTTTTAATTATTTTAAAGGCTGAAGCTAGTGTTATGGTTTCTGTACATATCAGTGACAGAGGGTAAAAGCTGAACATATAAAAAACCAAACCAAAACACAGAAGAGGAAGAGGTTACAAGACGGAAATACCAAAAAAGCCCACGAAAATAAGTGGCCTATGATAAAATATATTCCATCTTCCTTCCAATAATCATTTCTTCAGTAATCTAAACACTGTTTAAAAAACCCCAAACCACAACTAAGTATATTCCCTATCCAATATTATATTAATCCATCATGTCATAAATTATCTAATTTCATCCCTAGGCTAACAAGCAAAAGTTCCAATTTTTAAAGTATTTTAAGCATATAAACCACTAAATTTGTCTGAATACCTGTGTATTAAAGCTTGTTTATAATACCTCATTCAACAGAATCTGACAAATAGAAAAGGTAAATATTAAGGTGATTTCCATGTTATTGTATGACTGCTTCTAAAAACTCATTTGCATCATTAAGTTCAGTTTTCTACACTTCTCCAAATGCTGCCAAATCCTGAAAGATGTTCTGCACTTCCAATAATGTGATAAGGATCTTCAGCTTCCAGATGTTTTTATGTGCTTAGTAACTGGTGTCATTACCAGACAGCAATCTTGGCTAGTTTTAAATGCAAGTTGTACCACAAAGTCACATCTGCCCTAAGTAATTACACAGGAAAGAAAACTTCAGGAAGGAACAAGATAAAATGTCACACATTAAGAGAATAATTTTATGAAATGCCAGCTATGCCTTTGTTGAGAGCTTTAAAACATCAATTAATTCAAAACCTGGGCATTTTTTATCATAAAGGAAAAGATGCAGTGTGAAGAAGACGTGTGAACACCTTCCCATAAACAAGAACTTCAGAACATGCTGCACCCACAGGACAGTGTAAGCCTGGCTTTTTTTCTTAAAAGGTGAGTGATGTTTAAGTATTTGAGACATACTGACATACCAGATTTCACGGTAGTGTTTTTGAAACATTCATGAAAAGATAATTTTTCTGATATTTACTTCATAACTAAACAAGTTATTCACTTTAAATCCTATAGTCTTTATTTCAGCTAATTGCCTGCTGCAGCCAGAAGTCCTGGTATTATCTCTCAACCGCACTGAGACTGACTAACAGCAGTTCTCTGCACTGCACACTTGCACACCAATACAAGACCCACATAAATGGAACAAAGGCAAATGTATCTGCTGGCAGAAATGCACGGCACGGCAGCGCAGCTCTGCACCTGGCTCCCCGCGTCCCAAAGAATGTCACTGCCGCAAGCGTCAGCCAAGTGTCCTGCACCCGGGATGGGGATCTGTGCATACAGGTGCTGTGCATACACTTGTTTACAAAGCTGATTCTAGAATCGTGGAATCATCGAGCTTGAAAGAGACCTTTAATATCGTCCAGTCCAACCATCAAACCAGCACTACCACTGAAACCTCTAAACTAAATCACCCAGCGCCACATCCAGTCCTTTAAACGCCTTACGGATGGTGACTCCACTACCTTCTTGGGCAACCTATTCCAATGCCTGACCACCCTAAATTGGATTAACCAAGTGCCATCTAAAATCCACGTATGTCGCGAAAAACAAGCCGAACTCGGTAACAGCCCCTGGTCTAAGGGTCGCTGCTCTTCTCACAGCTCAGTGACCCCCGCTGCAGCTGCACGATTGGGGTCACAGAGGGCTCACGTCTCCCCTCCGCGGCTCCGGGCGAGGCGCTCCCATCTCAACGCCCGCAGGGTTCGGGCCGGGCCCGCAGTGCCGCCCTGCTGCTCACAGCCCTGCACCCCAGCCGGGAGCGAGCGTTCCTTACTAACAAATAATAATACGGGACACATCCACCAGCGGCCGCACGGCAGCGGCCGAGCCGGTGCGAGCCGCGTCCCAGGGCGCAGTGCGGGCACCGGCACCTCCACCTGCTCGGGGCCCAGAGAGGCCCGGCGGAGCTGGGGGGCCGCCCCACCCGATGTCCCCTGCTGCTGCCCCGCGGGGACCTTGTCCGCCCCCCCCAGGGAGGGGGCGGCCGCCACTCTCGGCACTCCCGCCCGCCTCAACCTCCTTCAGAAGGCTCTGCGGGCGGGGCGGCGCGCAGCCCACCCCGCGGCCGGGCGGCGGCGGCTGCCGGCGGTGGCG